>PVIJ01013027.1:0-46927 GCA_004024925.1 Scalopus aquaticus | reverse complement strand
GGATGGATTAAGGAGGTAAAGCAACAGGGACTGGGTGATGGGGGTTAGGACTATCTGACGCATCAAAGATGGTCCACAGGTGTCAGACCTGGAAATGGACTGAAGGGTGGCAAATTGTCAGAGATAAATAGAAGCGGCAGGTGACACTATGCATAGTTAGGGGAGCAGAAGGGTGATGAAGAAGGGTGAGTCCCTAAAGCTTTGTCCCATTTTTTAGTTACACATCTCTAACACAAATGACTTTTAAAAATCATCTGATATGTATTTATAGACAACCTTATTTTGTGATTGATGCTTGCTGGAGCATATATTGACTTTTCAGCAATTGCACAAGCTAAATGAAAGCAGAAACATTAATTTAAACTTCTGCTTCTATACCACAGTTCACTTAGCAAATTGCCACAAAATATTCATGAAAGAAACATATATCAAATTTGGATTCTCTGGTTTTGTTCATTGACCACATTGCTATTAATATGGTATCTATTTTTTCTTTTTTTGTCACCCTCCATCATTTGGTGTTCTTTCGTATCTGAAATATTCATTTTTGCAGTTTATAGTATCGCTCCCTTAAGTCCCTACAATATGTTAAACTAACACTTAAAATATCAATTATTCACATAAATGTTTGTTTAAGTAATATTAAACTTGGCCCTTTAAGAATCCTTTACGTTTTCTTGGAATTCCTCCCCTTTCTCCTCTTTCACTTGTAGTCTTTTTAAATTCTCTCCCACATATTTTCATTTTCTTTGTCAGACTCTCCAGCCTACCATTTTCCTCCTTCTAGTATATCCTTTACCCCTTTAAAGTTTACATTTCTTTGTAAGTACTGTATTTCTCCCATATTTATATACTTTTTAGACTTTTTTAAACCAGAAGTCTCACATTATGTATCATTTTTAAAAATTTATTATATAGTTTCTATTATAACTGAAATTCACAAAAGAATATTTTGTGAAGGATGCATAGACAGCACAAGGGAGCTGCAGAAACAGAGTCTGCCCTTAAAGCTGTATTTCTTCATCCCCACCAGCGCCGTACTAGCAGATGAATGCTGTGTGCTGACTTGACATTCTCTTCTTGTCTTCAAGTCTCTCTTGGTGTAAAATATTTACTAGAAGAATCCTGCTGCGTCTTAGAGAAAATTGAAACCTGGACTTGGTTTTACAGTCTGCTGTAGAATGCTGCTCTATACTCAGGAGGCTGTTTCCCTATCTCCTTACCTCAAAAAAGGGCACCAGTTAATGGATAAACTAGATGGAGTAAGACCTACCTGGAAGAGATGTACTCTACAAACATTAAACATCACTGCTTAATTTTCTCCTCTTACTACTCACTGAACAAACCTGACCTTTTTGTTTTGTTAATATAAATATCAATAAAAGCAAAAAACTAGAAAATTAAGCAAGGAAATAGTACAGAGTACTGAGAAGATTCAAAATTAATAAGATGCTAGCAGTCATAAAAGAAGAAAGATGCAGAGATGATATCATTAGCATTCTGATAGATAGCCTTGGCCAGTTTTAACAAGTTTTTAACTTGGAACATTTAAGAAATTTCTTCTTCCAAACCAGAAAAATTCAAAGTAATTTTTAATTTTATTCAAATGGTTATATAAATACCAATTATATTACAATTGTCATACTGATCCCGGACTACAAGTTGAGGAGGAACTAAGAATACTCTTATGTCTTCATAACAAATAAAACGGTAGCATTTTACCCATATCCAAATATTAACTCAAAATGGCTAACTCAAAAAGACTTAAATATAAGACCAGAAGCCATTAAAAATATAGAGGAAAGCAGAGGCAAAATATTCTATGTTCAGGAAACAGTGGTTTCCTGAATGCCTTTGGGAACTCATCTCCAATGGCAAGGAAAACAAAAGCAAATATGAGCAGACTGGACTACATAAACAAAATGTTTCTGTACAGCAAAAAAAAAAAATTATAATTGAAATGAAAAAATATCCCACCAAATGGAAGGAAGTATTTGCACATCCTACATCTGGCAAGGAGTTGATATCCAAGACCTACAAAGAATTTGTACAAATCAACAAAAAGCAAAAGAAAAATAACAATCAAGAAATGAGCAGAAGAGCTATATAGACACTTCTGCAAAGAAGAATACAGATGATAGACATGGAAAAATGTTCAACATCACTTATCAGTGAAATCAAATCAAAACCACAAGAAACCCTCTCACAGAAGTGAGGTGTTATTTAAACACATGCACGCACACACACAATAAATGTTGGTGAGGGTGTGGAGAAAAAGGAACCCTCACACACTGTTGGTGGAAACATAGACCTTTCTGCTATGGAAAACAATATGGAAGTTTCTAAAAATATTAAAAATAGACATACCATATGATCCAGCAATTCTACCCCCTGGTATTTATCCAAAGACTGCAAAAACACTAATATGAAGAATATTTGCATTCTAATGTCCATGGCAGTACAATTTACAAGAGCCAAGTTATGGAAAGAACCTAAGCACCCCATGACAGAAGACATACATCTCAGCAAAATCTTTAAAGACATGTCTCCAATAGCGAAGGAAGTGAAGGAAAAGATAAACAGCTGGAACTATATCAAACTAAAAAGCTTTTGCACAGTGAAAGAGACATTAATCAAAACAAACAGACACCCTTCTAACTGGGAGGAAAATCTTTGCACACAATACAACCGATAAAGGGCTGATAACAAAAACTACAAGGAGCTCACACAACTCAACAAAAACAAAGTCAACAATCCAGTCAAAAAATGGGCAGAAGAGCTAAAAAGACAGAGCTAAAAAGAAGAGCTAATGGCCAACAGGTATATGAAAAAATGTTCCACATCACTTATAATCAGGGAAATGCAAATCAAAACCACAATGAGATACCACCTCACGCCAGTGAGAATGGCGCACATTAAAAAAACAGGCAACAACAAATGCTGGTGAGGATGTAGAGAAAAAGGAACTCTCCTACACTGCTGGTGGGAATGCAAACTGGTCCAGTCACTATGGAAAGCCGTATGGCGTTTTCTCAAACTGTTGAAAATGGAGCTTCCATATGATCCAACAATACAACTTTAGGGAATCTACCCAAAGGACACAAAAACACTAATCCAAAAGGATACATGCACCTGTATGTTTATTGCAACACTGTTTACAATAGCTAAGGTATGGAAACAACCCAGATGCCCAAAAATAGATGATTAGATCAAGAAGATGTGGTACATATACACAATGGAATACTATTTAGCATTCAAAAATGATAAGCGCATGCAATTCGCAGCAACCTGAATGGAGCTAGAAGGGATCATGCTCAGCAAAATAAGCCAGAAAGAAAGAGAAAAATATTGAATGGTCTCACTCTTAACAGGAATATAGGGGAACCAAACAAGAGAGAGACACCCAGCAAGGGAGGGGGAGGTAAAGGCTCAAAATGGGGAAGAAAAGAGCACAAGAGACGATGATGATGGGTCACGGGTGAATTTGTGGTGGGTTACCCAAGGGGAGTACACAATGTAAAAAATATAAATTAAATAAATAAATATATAAGATAAAGAAGATGTGGTGTGTGTGTATGTATATGTATGTGTGTACACACACACACATATAATGGAATACTACTCAGCTACAAAATGAGATGAAATTCTTGCCATTTTTGACAACATGGATAGAACTGGTGAGTGTTATGCTAAGTAAAATAAGTCAGAAGGAGAAAGACAAATACTGATGATTTCAGTCATGTGGATTATAAAGAAACAAGACTAAGTAACAGACAAAACTAAACCAAACAAACCCTAGAATTATGAATGCAGAATTGAAGCTACTAGAGAGAAAGGGAGGGATTGTAAACAAAGGGGAAGTAGGCCCAGTTGTCTATGGTGGAGTACCATAGGTGCTTTGGTGGTAGGTGTGGTATAGTAACAGACAGGAAGAGGTGTGAACCTATTCCCCTAAATCATACACAGTATTTTAAACCAATGATACTTCAATAAAAAATAGAATAAAAAGATAGTATTTCTGTGTTTCAATGCAAAGCAATAAGACAATGCATGGTGTTCCTCTAGCAAAGTGGCATTTACTCTGATGCATTAGGAGTGCTGCTACCACTAAGACTCAGTCGAGATATATCTAGAGTCAGACAGGTGCTGATTGGAAGCATCTGTATGGCCACATTCTAGTAAGCTATTTACTTGTTCTCTCTCCCTGTGATCTTCACAGTTAGGTTAGTAATGATAGCTTACTCATGAGCATTAAATTTGAGCATTTGCTTGACTTGTGCCCATGGACTTCTGGGGTGAGTGATATTCTTTGCTAAAAAAATATTGCTTGAAAAACATAATCCATAGGTGTCTTGAAATTAGAAGACATTGAGATGTCAACTAAATGTCATTATTTATGGGGAACATTTGGGGAGACGTGTGACAGGAAGGGGTATCATATCCAGACTAATTGAGTGGTCAGCTTGTATAGCTGGGACTTAGGGACACTGAGCAAATGACTTACATATAAGGTCACTACTTCAGTTCTCACAGACCAATCCCAGTGGTTAGAATCACTAATTTTCTACTATTAAGACATTGAACAGTGTGAGGTTAATGGAGAAAATAAATGAGATACCTCTTTTGTGCTTGACCTGTCCAAGGCATTATCATAAAGAAAGATGCCTAAGTTGTTGATAAATGGCTACCAACCCACAACTTTGTGTGGCTCTTCCAGAGGTAAATCTTCAAAAATGCAAAATACAGAAAAGACTAAAAGGAAAAAAACTACTCAGAGTTTTTCATCATTGTTGCCACATCTTTTACTTGAGGGGAAAATAGGTAGAGGTTATGACCGTCTGTCAAAATAACTCAATAAACTGTAGGAAAATGAAAAAAAAAAAGTCAACAATTCATTGTTGGTTCTACATCAAATAGATGTATTGTGTTTTCATAAAGCAAAATCGACTTTTTGCTTTGATTGAATTATTGTGTTGTGCTATTTCTGTGTTTAGAAGCATAAGTTTCTCCAGATTGGTAATCTTAAAGTACAATAAATTGATTGGCATCTGTATCAGAGTAAGCCTCTACTTAAATGTGGTACTCTCAAAAGGTCCTTAGATTTTTTTTTAAAAAAATCCTGATTTTATTGTAAACAACAATTAAAGTAATATTGTTGAATGATTAGACACATTCAAAATAGCCTATAAGTTACAATAAATTGATTTGTACCCATGTCAAAGTCAGCGCTTACTTAAGTGTTATACTCTCCAAAGACCCATATTCTCTGAAAAAAAAAATAGTTCTTTCATTGTAAGCAACAGTTAAAATAATTTTCTTTAGTTTAATTAGCAGTTGATTGAATGATTAACTATGCATTTTAAATAGCCAAAAAATGAAAGCATATTATTGTACTAGGGAAAAAACCCGCCCATTAACATTAATTCAGATTTAACAAATGAGTTGATTAGAGGGAAAGGAAAGAGGAACACAGTTCATTAAATGCAACTCGATGCCAGGTTCTCTTCCCCCGCAGACCTAATGTTCTCTTATGGCACCTTGGGAAAAATCAATGACTGCATTTCTCTGCAAGAACATAATTTTCTGGTGAATGAATCATGTACTGAAACCATTGGGTTGTTTTTTTTTTTTATTTACTTGTCTTCCTGTTCAAAGAGTTTATATTCCTTTCTTTGCAAATTATGGAAGATAATAGAAGGGCCACACATGTGTATGTTGAACAAGCAGCATGGTTGCTATTTAGTTATGGCCTAAGCTTCCTGATCAACTGATTTCTTAACTTTCCCTAACATAGTAAAGACCTATCCTGAAACTGACTCAGAAATCTTAAAATAAAGCAAAGGGTCAGGTATGACCAAGATGTGCTCTTGGTGGGATTCAGCTAGGTCTGGGGAGGGGGAGGACCAGAGGAGTGGGAAAGAAAAGGTGTCAAGCACACTACTTGGGGTGACAGGTGTTCGGGGTGGGGGGCGGATATGCGGATTAGAGGTCTAGGTCTGTGACTCAAATTTGCCAGAGACTCAGAGATGTGTCTTCAGAAGTTTCTGCAATGGGAGGGGCAGGGAGAATGGGCAACATCCAAAATTTGGAAAACAAAATCAACCAAACCAAGAACAATGGCTCATCCCTGCCTTTTTCCACTAGAAACTCTATAAGATTTTGGGTTTTCAGAACAACGGTTGACCAAAAGGTTTTTCTTTCCCTCCAAGGGGCAGTGTGGGATCTCAGTATAAGGAGAGGTCTAGTTGCGTGGTTGCTGGGGCAGACCTGCAGCTGCAGACAGCCGAGTCCAGTCCCTTTGCCGGTTTTACAAGCAGAGAGAACCTTGACAGAGTCCAAAAGGACTTTTCATGAGTTCATGTGAATTTCCCTCAGAGGTTGCCAGAGCAGTGGTAAAATTCTGAAGGAAGGTAGAGAAGCCACTATTTTAATGTGATTCCATTTAAACCCAGTCAGGCATAACCTTGGTTAATACTTGCTAGAGAATATCAGAAGGCTTCCCTTCTACTCAGAGAAAAGGCTTTATGGGGTGTTAGGAATCACATGAGCTGTGGGTTCAACATGTATGGGAAGATTTCCACGACACTGTGTGCTGTGTGGCAACCGCTGCCCCGACAGTGCTTGTTCATTCAGTTCTCACAACAAGCCTATTGCTATCCTAGTCTTTCATATGAGAAGACCGAAGCACAGAGAGGTTAAGCAACTTGCTGAGGCCACACAGCTTCCAAGTGGGAAACCTGGTGCCTAAAACAGAGAGCTTGACTCTAGAGACTGTCTTCTGACCACCAAGTAACACTCATCACACGTAACACAGACCACATGATCACTAAATGTTTGCTGTTTCAAATTATTTTACCAGGAGATTAAACATGCTTTGAGTTTATTATTCTGGCCTTACTAAACTGACCACACCAAAAATCAAACAGAAAAGTAGCTGGTATGAAACAAAACAAGTGATCAGAACAGGGTGAAATCGATTTGATTTTCTGAAAAAACAAGGAAAATAACTTCATGATTTCAAGTCTTCTTGCCCCAACTTTCTAGGGGGTTCCATGACCCACATCATGACAAGTATGTTAGTCTGTGTTAGACCCCATAACTCCTGACTGGCCTTCCCGCTCTTTCCTCCAGTATCACCTTGCTGCTAGTCTTGGGGCTATGCTAACCCAAGAGGTTCCCTGGAGATCTATAACTTGAAATGACAAGATCTCCAGTGTTGTGTTTCTTTCATTCTCCCTCTCATACAGTTGCTAGTAAATATACTAAATATACTGACTGAATATACTATGTAATCATTCTCATCAGTAATAATGAGGAGTAACCAATTCACAGAGAGGAAAATAGACAAGACAACGTACAATCATCCTGACTTCAACCTCAAAGTGTCGCCACCACTCAACTTGAGTCAGGCAATCACACAACTACAATGAAGGCTATTGAATAAGTCAAGACACCACCAGCCTGTTCACCATCTCACTTACCTTGGTGCGGAGAATGATTGGTAGTGGCAGCAAAATCAACAGAGTGAAAGCTACAAGGAGAAACCTGCGATAAATCAAAATATAATTGAAGAGTTTCATTGTCTTGAGCAGGTGCCTTCAAGAGTTCTTCTCAAAATAAGGCAGTTGTTAAATAACCAACCTGGATTAATATTTCTCCAGCTCATCATTTTCACTTACTGCCTGAGATTGACCAACATGAGTTAAAATTAAATCTCAATTTTTATTGCTTTACTGTCACAATTAACATGGAGAGATAAGCCCCGAGTGTTTGCAAGAAATCAAAGACCATTTGCCGGTCCTTTGAAAGATGAGACTGTTTGCTCCTATTTGTTTCTATCAACTGGAATACAGACTGGAAGAAAGTCTAGGAGAAAGCAAAACTTGAGGTTGGCTGTGTTTACCCCACCTGAGGTCCCCCTGCTCCCACACCACCCTGGGTCCCCTGGCTTCCGAGGTCTGCAGTTGAAGGGATGCCTTGAGCAAGTCCATACTGGATGCACCAGTGCCCTTTCTAAGATCACATTTTCACCATGTAAGTTGAAATAACAACACCAATGGCAGAAAAGAGAAAGTTTTCAGTACAACTGAAATTTTCTGGGCTCCTCAGATAATAAATATATTGACACAGCCTACAATGCTGCTTACGTGAAGTTTGGCTTAAAGAAGCCCTCCTGACCTCTCCCATTCAGCAATTCTCTGCTCTTGGCCAAAAGATTAATAACTCTGCTTTTGATATTGAACAGCATTTTTCTCTGCAATACCACACTCAACTGCCCAATCATTTCTTCATTGTTTGAAAGCCAACATCTGTGTCTATCTTGGACCCTGCTGCCTCTTTTGATAGAAAACCAGAAGTTATTATGGAATCATATAAACCTCCCTAGAAAGACTTGTTCAGGATTGAACTGATACTATTGTGCTGATACTAGAGAATTATTAGGGAAGCTACACAAAGATGAGTCATTGGGGCCAGCACACGCGTGCGCACACATGCACACACGCACACACACACACACACACACACACTATGCACGTGCCCTCGGGCAAAGTCATGGGAAGATGCAACTGTTCCAACAGTGATAAGGAGGATGTATTTTGAAACACCTTAGGACTAGGGACTCTGGTTTGTTTCTTATCATGTTGTAAATTAATCATCAAAAAAAAAAAAAAAAACACAAAAAGCCCTCAAGTAAACAACTACTCTGCACCAAGCCTTAGGTGTAAACAAAACACATTTCCTTTTATAATTTAAAGTCAATTTCTGTTGCAACAAATAACCTTACTATTATATAATCTATCGTTAGCTTTTAGACTTTATTTCGAATTCCACACTAATGTAACTGCTTCTTTTGCCATCAAGGAAAATAACTCTTCTACCAATATTCAACCTATTGTTAATGTAAATGAGATAGCACTTTTCCCCTCTAAAATCTAAATTTATAAGGATGGATAACAAACAGAGATGCAGGAAAATAAGCATAATAAATGGGGTGGGGGGATTTCTTCCAATCGGAAAGTCATAGTATATCTTGAATGTCTCAGGTGGAAGAAAGAAAGGGTAGTTATAAATAATAACAGTAATAAATTGTAAATACTAATAAACATACTAGTTTTTTTTAAAAAAACACATTATAGAAGCTGAATTATTCAAAGCAGTTTCAATACTTATTTTCCTATGTAATACATAGTTCATCATATACTTTTTCTTTTCATTTTCTGCTGTTTTTTTGTAGAAACCATTTCTTTTCTCAGATTTCTTTAGGCCACCTGGTGAGACCATCTGAGTCTCACTTTCTCATCTTAAGAGGATTTTATTCTGTGAAATGACACCCCAAATGAAGAGACATTTGTGTGACATTTAATGGAAATGACGACCTATACATGCAGGGAACAGAGGCACTCGAACCAGAGACACTAAAGGAAAAACCCTTGACATTTGACAGTGTCTCCTCTCTGCATCCTATTTCCCCCATTCTGGTGCCTATTTCTCTCCAAACAAAGGCTTGGGGGACCCTCCTATCACGGCCTGATATTCTAGCCAACTTGATCTTCTGTGGGTGTCCCTTATTACAAAATGTCTCCACCTAGCTTTATGTTCAGCCAATCTGCTGTTCAGTGTTTTTTTTCCCCATCGTCAGAGAGAAAAGATCTGACAATATAATTCACAAGAGATGTGATTAACTGATATGAGATTCATACCTCTGCTAGGACCCCCAGGAAATGAAACTCAACTGGGGGAATAGATACATCACAATTGTACTGTTTTCACTATATGACCTAAAATGAATCAAGCCATTGTATAATCATGGATTAGTCCATTTAAAATATAGAAAATAAAAACACACAAAATTTTTACTCCTATTGTTCATTCACCCAGTTATTTAACTATGTACCAGGAAATTTGTATTTACCATCTCATTTAATCTTCAAAACCCACTAGAAGGATTCAGTATTGTATACACTGTATTATTTCTTTTTTACAGATCTGGAAACAAAAATATAAAGAGGCAGGTAAATCACCCCAGATAGTAAGTGGCATAACAATGATTTAAATCCAGTTCTTTTTGGCTCCTAAGGCAAAGTTTATTTTAATACTATGTCATGTATCTAACATAATAACTGTTAATTTGATACTAGACACTGATATCCTCAAATCTGGAAATTGTATAAAAGCATCTTGTTTAGTTGGCTTAGGGATTGCAGCTATAGGATTTGTTTTATTTAATATTTATTGACTTACGATTAGACATAACTTAGGTAACATTCAGGTTTGGGCATAAAGAGAAAAAAGAAACCTTTATCTATTCTGGTTACCTACATAAAAAATTTAGATTGTCCAAGTGTGTCTCCCTACACACTTCTTGCTTTCTAGTTGTCTCTTCTGCCACTGTTACACACAAATTTTTGCTTTTCCTCAGTCTTTCCCCCTCTCCAAGAATACCCTTAACTCTCTGCCTTTTAATCTCCCCATGCTTGCATTTTGACCTTGCACACTGGTTCAGACCCACTCCTTATTGCAAATTGATATTGACAATTCCGGTCCTTCCCCAAATCTCCATTTCTGACTTTCCATGGACCCACTCAGGTAGGTCCTTGGACCAAATGCATTCATGTTATCTCAGGTGTGATTCTCTACCCAGCTGGATCAAAATATAACTTCAGGATTTTCATGTTTAGTTGACACCTTATATAGTTTTTATTCTCTAAAATTTGAGAATCATTGAGTTAGTATATGTAAGATATATTTTGGCTCATGAGTAGATTGACTTACATTAATTACTATTTTAATAAAGTGGGTAGATTTTAGATACTCAATAAGATTGTCAACTCTTTGAGTACAATGGATGTTAATTTATTTCCCTTACTTCCCTAGCAAAGTGCAGGGGACAAGAGAATACTTAATGAGAAGTATCTCTAAATTTACCTATAAATATAGATAAATGGGAACCAATGAGCCTTATTACTTACATTTGTCGTTTACGAGAGCTGCTCTTCAATTTGGTACTTACATTTGCAAGATCATAGGGTTTTTTTCAACGCAGGATTATTTGCCATTGTAAATTTACCCATAAATGCTTACCCAAGGATGCATGTATACTTAGCATAAACTTTGAGTAGGGAAAAAAAATTCAAAGTACTTTGTTACAATTGGTGAAAGCAGTCAGTAAGACACATTTGTATATAAAAAGAAAATTTCATGTCTTTTATTTCCATTATGTGTTCCTCTTGTTATTCTTAGAATTTCCAGAGTCCAAAGTGCACGCCAGTTTTAGTCAATTGCTGTTTAGCCAATTGCAATTAATAAATTGTTGAAAATATGGACTCAAGAATGTAAGCCAGATTTTCTCCCAACAGTCATTTGCTTCTAAGCCTTGACTAATCTCTAGTTCTGAAAGTGACTCATGGTTCATCCCCATTTATATGTCCTGATTATCTTCATAAATTCCATACTTTTCAGACATTGCGTAATGAAGGGTTTACCGTAAGTGCAATATGTGAGCTATGTCCCAGAACAATTTTAGATTCTGTGGGAATCAAAATCATAGTTTCCTCTTTTATCATGCAATTGTCCCCTTTGTCTAGATTTACCCATGCCGCTGCCCAGTCCTTCTAGAGATTACTAATTGGTCTGATAGTCCAAAAGTCTGTTTTTGTTTTATTTAGTTATTCTGTTTGTTTTCTCTCTGTACAACATATGAATGAAAAAATACGGTGTTTGTCTTTCTGCCTGACATGTTTCCTATAGGCCCCTCCATGCTGTTGTAAATGGCAGAATTTCATGGTTTTTTTAGATGAATAGTATCCGTGTGTGTGTGTGTGTGTGTGTGTGTGTGTGTGTGTGTGTGTGTGTATCACATCTTCATGCAATTATCTGTTGATGAGCACTTAAGTTGCTTTCTGTTCTTGGCTACTATAAATAAGCTGCAATAAGCATGGGGGTGCATATTACTCTTTGAATTAATGTATTTGTATTAATGTTTTTGTATTTTCTGGGTAAATATTCCCAGAAGTGGGATCACTTCCAGAATTATATGGAACTTCTATTTTAAATTATTTTTTAAGACATGCCATACTGCTTACTACAATAACTGTACCAATTTACCTTCGTACCAACAGAGTATAAAGTTTCCCTTCTCTCCACATCCTTGCCAAGACTTCTAGTTTCTTGTCTTTGGGACACGAGTCATTCTCACAGGTGTGAAGTGATAGCTCATCGCTGTTTTGATTTGCATTTCCTTAATAATAAGAGATGATGAACATCTTTTCATGTGCCACGGCCATTTGTAAGTCTTCTTTGGAGAAGGATCTATTTAGATCCTCTGCCCATTTTTAGTAAGTTGCTTGCTTTTTAATTGTGAAATCAGATGAGTTCTTTGCATATTAATCCCTCATCAGACATATGATGTGCAAATATTCCTTCCCATTCAGTAAGATGTCTTTTTGTCTTGAGTACTTTTTCATATTTTTAATTAACTCATCCTCACCTTACTATTCCTTAAAATGATGAATTCTCTTAATGAAAGTAGCAAAACATATAATGTAGACAGTGAAATTTCCAAGCCCACATCAATTAGCTATATCCATTTTTATTTTTATTTCTGAGAATAAAGAATAAAGTAATTACCCAGGACAGGTTACTCTGCCCTAGCAAGTCCAGACTCATGCACAAGTCCCTAAAGACCTACTTTGGTATTATTTATTATTAACCACAACTTCCATTATCATTCCTTCAATGCCATGAAGTAAATGACCAAAGAGACGAAAATTGAACTGTGTCCCATGACACGAGGACCTCAGCTCCCATGAACCGAGAAGCAAAACAAATTCCAAGGGAAAAACCTACTTCTTATAGCAAAATAGCACCTGCCAGAACGCCTTAGCACCCCAGTTCAGACAGGAGTGGTCACACTCTCCATTGGCAGGCGGGGAGGCGGGGGGAGGGAGAAATGTTTTTCTCTTGACCAAGCCAGGTTATGTCTTTATCTTGAGCTCTCTTTTGAAGATGAAAGGGGAGACTTTTCAGGGATGAAGAGAAGAAGAAGATAATGTGCAGAAGGGAAGTGGACAGAGATGTTCTGGAATACTTAGCAGAGCATTAGAAAAGAAAGCTGAATAAAGCCACCTACAATGTCTAGAATGCCGTTTACTGCTGCTCCCTGCTCAGCGCTCTCACGCTCTCAAGTCACCTACGTAATAGTCAATTTCCAGTTGTCGTCACACATGAGATGGTATTGCAATTCACACACAACATTTCAGAGTATTCAGAGGTGAGCCCAGAGCTGGGCCAGTTCCCCAGGTGTAGCAATACTGTCAGCACCTGGATGGAAAGCAGACCTGAGTTAGAGGGGCTCTGAGTACATCTGTGGCTCTAGGATTCCTAGGAGAGGAAGCTAAGGATCCACATAAATAGATCAGACAGAAGCATTAGCTCATGCTGGCTAATCCAAGCGTTCACTCCTCTTGTAAAGTCAGAAGCATATCACAAGAGTTCAAATTAGTCAGTCAGAAACTGCTTCAGGGCATAACTAGAGAGACCAGTTAAAAGAAAACTACTGAGTAAAAATTTCCCTCTGGTCATCTCAGTTCAGCTATGAATTCACTGTTGCTCACAGCCAAATGTGCCCTTTTCTCTCTCAAAAAATTTTATTACTCCCACCATTTTACCACCAAAAATATTGTTCTTTTGAGCTAGAATATCTCCTGCCTTTGATGATAATGAAGAGACACTGTGTTAACTTAGCTCCTAAATCTATTTCATTTTAAGTGTAGTAAGTGGCATTGACCCCACTCAGTGTACTGTCAAGCTGACCCACTTTCCTTGGGAATGATTTTTTCGCTAAATATAGTATATTTCACAATATGTCATTAATAATACAGGAAGTCACCACCATCCCTCCTTGCAGTAATTTTCTGTTGGCATAGCTACAGCATTTGATGCTCTTCACCTCTTGGCTTCATTTTCTATTTGGCTCGGTGGCTTTTGGTTCCAAATGATTTATTATAGAACTTCATTGTTTAAGGGAAATACGTGTCTTGTGACTATTAACATTAGGGAGAAACATACTAATATTTATCCTGACTGGTTACTGTGCTTCCCATTTTGTTCACTTACTTTACCATAGAGTCATAGAGGTACATTTTCAGAACAGCATAGTTTTCTAAATTTCTATGATTGGACAGTTAAACCTCATTAATTGACAGACCATGAGGACACAGCTTAATTTTTACTTTTGAATAAACATGATATTAAATTTTAATGGTGAGGGATAGTTTGAATTCTGGGAGTTGTAAAAAAAAAATGAGACTAATAAAGTAGGTCCAAATAAAAATCTTTCTAACAAGTGAACTGCTGTAAGATACTGTGTCTTCACAGGGGAGTTTGCCATCAGATGGGGCCAACGACTAGCACACAATAATGGCTCAGCAAAGCAGAAGTCAAGCACTCTGGAAAGATCACTAACTCTGTTCTTTTTTCATAACAATCTCCATTTTCATTGTCCCTTAAATAACTAATTATGAATTCCCACAACAAGAGTCTTGATCTAATGTTTTCTCTACTTTTGGAGAATCATAGTATCCCTCGTTTAGAAAATTGTTCAAGGTTCCTATGATATAATGGTATCAAAAACCCTGTCTTTTCAACCCCTGCTTGAATGCCTCTAAGGAAAGCTGACTCATCCCTCATCTCATATTGAAATATGTGTGCTTCTGTTAGATTTTAATTTTCTTGACATAGAGCTTAAATTTATCTTCCTGCAGCTGCAATCATATATATATATTTCAAAAATTCCCTGTGTCTCAAATGTTAACTCTGTTCGCTATCCTGAGCACTCATTTCTGAGTAAGAACATGGACTAGATTTTTCTTTGTCCCTGGACTGGTCCCTGAGTTTGATGCTACATTGCAGATGCTATTTAGCAGAGAAGAACAAGACTGAACTATCACCTCCCTGTTTCTGGATGTGGTACTTAGAATATAGCAGGCTGCATTGGGGAACTTCTTTGCATTGTCCTATGACATTGCAACAGCGTTTTAGGTTTACTCCCTAATAGCCATTCAAAATATTTCTGTATGTGCTATAGCTAAGGAATCTCTGTCTTATCATCCTGATAATATGGCACTTCCCATCTTGTAAAATTTTTACACATGCCTTAAATTGCCTTAAATTGTCATGACTTCTGGCACTCATTATATGCAAGCTATACATATATTTAATGATAGTGTACTCCATATTTTTATCTAAAATCATGGAAGATATACTCAACAGTTTCCCTCTCCAGATACCTTCCTTCAAGATAACATTCTTGCATTAGAGAGCAGATTTTGGATACATCATTGATTCAGATTGACTGCGTCATCTTCTTTTAGCAGCAAATCTTAGATCTGACACAAGATTGATAATTCACTCACTGGTGTACAGTTAAAAGACTTTTGCCTTGTTGACAATGAGAATGGCATTTTCCTGTCTCTTGTCTTTAAAGACAAATTCACATTTCTTATAAAATTTTTTGAAATCTGTCCTAGAAAATTATGTTGCCCATCTAAACTTTGAAGTTATGAGTCTCCTAAAAATGAAAAAAATATATATAAAAGTAACATTGCAAAATCAACCCAAACAAGGAGTTAAGAGAGTTTCTATCTATCACAACTTATCATCTACAGAACCTCAAGAAATTCCATAGTATAAAGGAAACTTTAAGATGATATTACAAGGAATCATTCATCTCATAAACCCAGGAAGTTACTGTGGTCACTCATCCTGGAAGATGTTTTCATAGACCTTGAGTAAATGTTTCTTTGGGACTCAGTTCATTGCCACATGTTTTCAATAATTATCTGGCAGTTAGTGCTTGGTCTGGGAATGTGCCCTTTGAATTTGGGTAAAAGTTACAACTGTTCAAGACTAAATTTAAAGCAAAGAAACTTGGGCAAAAGTAAAACAACTCTGATGAGGGTGCCAAGAAATTTCTACAGGGAAGGAAGGGTTTTTTGCACAAATAGTACTGGAGCATGTGTGCGCGCGCGCACACACACACACACACAAAATGAAGTTGAACCCCTGTCTCACATGATATGAAAAACTGAAAATGAATCAATAACTGAATGTAAGAGATAAAACTCTTATAAGGAACGTAAGTTTGAATCTTTGTTACTCTGGATTTGGCATTTTTAAAAACATGATATGAAAAACACAAGTAACTAAAGAAAAACTAGACAAATTGGACTTCATCCAATTTAAAAACTTTGTGCTCGAGAAACACTATCAAGAGAGTGAAAAGATAACCCAGAGAATGGGAGAAAATATTTACAAATCCACAACAACAAATAGGACATTTTTTTTAAAAATGAGCAAAGGATCTGCATCAACATTTCTCTAAAGAAGATAAAAATCACCAAAATATACATAAAAGATGATCAGTAGCATGGGTCACCAACAAATAACAAATCAAAAGTGCAATGAAATACAAACCACATCACACTTTTAGGAAAGCTGTGATTTTAAAAATAATGAAAAATTTGGACAAGGATGTAGAGAAATTGAGACCTTTATGTGGTTGGGAATATAAAATTGTTCAAGCACTTTGGAAAAGAATCTGGATGTTCCTCAAAAAAAAAAAATCAATATCAAGTTACCATATGACCTATATATATATATATGCTAGTAAAATTACAATATGCCTACACATAAAAACTTGTACAAGAATCCTCCTAGCAGCAGTTTTCATAATATTTTTGAACAACTAAAGTGTCCATCAAAAAATGAAAGGATAAGTAAATGTGGTGTATCCACACAGTGGAATATCATGCAGTCATAAAAAGTTGTGATAAATGCCACAACATGGATCAACCTTGAGAACATTATACCAAGTGGAAGAAGTCAGTATCAAAAGGCCACCTATGATTACACATAGATGAAATGCCCAGGACAGGCAAATCCACAGAAACAAAGTAGACTAGTGAGTGTCAGGATTTGGAGAAAGGTAAAAATGAAGAGTAACTGCTAAATGGCATGGGATTTCTTTTTAGGTTATGAAAATATTTTGAAATTCAATAGTGGTGGTGGTTGAATAAGTTTGTGAAATACTAAAGAAAACACTGAATTGTTGAAGTGGATATTATAGCATATGAGTATTATCTCAGTTTAAAAACATATAAAATTGCTTAAATTACATAATAAATATGAAATTACTTGTAAAGTACAAAGTGCTTTATCAACAGTTCTCAAAATTCGGGTCTCAGAAACTATCTAGACTCAAACCTAAAAATTGTCTTCTATAGCCTATTATAAAGTAACACTGAGAAAAATTTTAAATGTTCAGCAATTTGTTGAAAACCATAAATAACAACCCCATTATATGTTAACACAAATAACATATTTTAAGAAACATAAATTCAGTTTCCAAAATTATTGTGAAGGATGATGGTATTGTTTTAGTTTTGCAAATCCCTCTAGAGATTGAAAACAGCTGGACTGTGCATTCAAGCTATTTCTGTGTCATAGTTCCTGTTGCCTCTGGAAAACTCCACTGTGAACTTGTGAGACAATAGGAGAGGAAAAGCAAAAAATGTCTTTGTCTTAAGAAAATAGTTTTGAACTCATAATCTTTCTGAAAGTGTCCTAGGCACCCACATGGGTCTCTGAACCTCATTTTGAGAAATGCAGGCATGAGGTAAGCTAGTGTTATTAGAAAGAAGTTTGTCTTATGAGGGAGTAAGGTAATTAGAGGTACCCATTAAATCTGATATTGATGAAAAGAAATCTCTATACCGAGGAAGAATGCTATTAAAATTGTAATTACTAAACTCTAAAACATGTAGAATTCTGTGTTATAAAACAAACCTAGATATCATTATAGATTAAGGTAGCCAGAGATAAAATAACTGTTTATTTTGTTGTCCAAATGTGGTCACTTTTGAGAATAATAAGGATGCTGTTAAGAATTATTTGGAGACTATCCTTGAAAATTTCATCATGTGCCCCTCTTAGCCAAGGCAGTTAACCTGAGTCCCAAAGTAAAGATGGGAGCTCTGGTTGGAGAGAATGACATGGTAAAAGGAATAGAAGATGACACTCAACAAATTAGTTCATGGTATAGAGAATTTGTAGAAATCCTAGGAGCTCATAGAAACTTAAGAATAAATAAGAATTGTACTAAGAATTTCTAACATTTAAGCAAACCTATTTTTGAGTGATATGAGTGACAAGACTGTTTCTGTTAGTGAGGGATCTTATCTATAATCCTGATGGATTTGCTAATTCTCATAGCACAGGGCTTAATCCCTTTAAGAGAATAAAATGCATCAGTGGTTAAAGTAGCTGGAAAATTGATGCCTCCTCCACCACAGAGTACAAGTGGATAAAGTATTTTAATTAAGGCCAGTGTGTTCCCCTGGATAACAGATAAAACAGCCCTTAAGCAGAGATTGCAAACCCAAATGCCTTCAGATACCAGGCTGTCAGAAATAAAAGTGAAAGGAAGGCTGGGGATTTGGGTACCATTCAAAGTCGATGACCCACGAAAGGAAGCAGACAGCCAAAGTGCCAGTTTGTTGCCAGGAGATGTTATATGTCCTGAGTGATCAGATTTCTTGAAAAAATTCAGAAACATATTCTTTTATATGAAATGTTCTGATATTTAAATGCTATCGAAGATTCAATCTGACACTGATTGTTAGACATTGTAGCTAAGCAATCTCTGGATTATAAAATGAGTCTACCATGAATTATGACTGGAAATACACTTACAGATACAATTATTATTGAAGAGAAAGATGAGTTAAAAGTATGCTGTAGAAACTTAACTGAACTTCAAGTTAGAATCATCTAATTCAAATGCTTCTATCAGAGTTGAACTTCCTGGATAAAAGTTGACTCAAACCATGGTTACACTAAGATAATATTTTTCTGACCTCTGCCTTCCCTGTAATTTAATATCCCATTATAACATAAGTGTAACATGCAAACAGTCCCATAGTATATCGTATGTTCATTTCTTGCATACAAATAGCATATATTAAGATCATACTAAATAAAACAATGTAATTTTTGGTAGGGAAAAATTAGTGATGCTGACTTTGCCCAAAGTTTGCCATTCTGGCCATTTCTTCTGGAGAATTCAGGACTGGATACACACTGCTTCTTTTCAGACAGTCAGTGTTTCTCATAACTTCAGTGGGCTTCAGCTACTTCAAGGAGTTAGACAGACTCATACAGCCAGTGAATGTGATTATGGATTAAGTTCAGTACTTTGAAACAAGGCCCTTCAGGAGAGTCTGAGAGATGGGATCTATGAAATCTCCATGCCACAGGCAGCTTTAGAGAGAGAAAACAATTGGTGCCCAAGTCACACAGCTTAGCAAAAAGAAAAGGGGGAAAGAGAGAGAAAAAAGGGAGAAGATATTTTAATCCCAGCTGCAGAATTATTCACCTCAACCAATTTTAGAATGAAATCTTGGCAGATGCGCAAACAGACAGTGACTTGGTAGCCAGAGCCACAACACTTGCAGCAAAATGGAATCCACACGGAACCTCCTTCCTCCATGTGCCCACTTCAGAATCCAGATAGTGCAGGAGTGAGCCTAATTAACAGAGCCTAAGTCTCAGGCCTGTCACCTTGCTACCAAGTAGCCAGAGAGGGTCGATCCCTGGGTTCTACCTCAGGAAGGCAGGTCCTTGGCAGTCCCTCCAAGGAGAAGATGCCTGACCCCAAGGTGCTAGGTTGGCATGGCATATAGAGAGGATGAGTTGGAAGCAGGCAACCGAGAAGGATTCCGAACTTTCTGTGATAGCTCAGGTGATACGTGGACTCCAACATCAACAGCGGAAGCATAAAAGAGGTACCAAAGCTAGTATCTACTTTTAGAAGATGGAATCTATTAAACCAGAAAACAGATGGGGTAAGGGGTCTGAGAAATCAGGACCTGGGAATCCTGCCTTGAAAAACAGGGAGAATACTCATCTTAACTAGGACTGGGAAAAACGGTTGGCAACATGAAAATAGAGAAATATTTATCTCTTTTAGTGATTGAGAAATGAACTTTTTGAGTATTTTCTTTTACAACAATACTGTCCAAATTGAGATAATCATGTATTTGTACAAATCCCTGGTTGTGTTCAAAGGAATTGAATTGTTCACCCAAACTCAAAAATATTTGATTTATATTCCCTAGAATATATATGTACTATATTTTTGCAAATTTGTGATTCAGGTAGACAAAAATATTAGAGTTGACTTTTTCAACAAGTCATCAAATGTTACTTTTCCTGGCATTTAGTTCAAGTGGATGACTTATTAAAATACATAATTTGTGCCCCAATTTAGTATCTACAAAGGACATTTCTCTCAGTATTGTTGCAGTCTAGTCTGGATCATAAGGAAAAGTGATGAAAAGATGAATTGCTTTGTCCCACATCTACTGGCAGTCTTTCTCATGTAAGCACTTAAGGAAACCCCTTTATACTGTGGGGAGATGGTGACCCTCATTGAATTGTCCTAGCAAAATGGCGGTCAGTAAACATGCCGCTGGGCCATGTGAAGGCAACTTTGGCAGGCCCAACTCTCCTTCTGGCCAGACAGAGGGAAAAAGCCAGGCCCTAGAGCAATGCAAAGATCTTCTCATATGTGGGCTGCTCCCTCAGAGCTCCCACAGACTCCCTGGAACTTTTGTTTGACAAGTCAAAGTTAGTTGTTTCTTTTTCAACAGTGGAGTTTGGCCAGTGAGAAACCTCTTTTCTTTACATTTAGTCCAAGGGAGTCTAGGCATTCGTTTCCGCTTGGAAGCAGTTACTGAGTAATAAGGTCCCTCCAGCTCTGAACAAAGATCTATCTTCATCAATGCCTTTCATCTAGACACTTTGGCCTTGCTACTGTTATGTGGCCTGAAAATTCTGCCCTTCATCTTTTGATTCTATCAGTTCTTATAAAAACAAACAGCAAACCTCAAAGTGCTGCTGACAACTTTGTACTGTCACAAAATCTACAGAAGTGATTCTAGGTTTATCAGAACAATGTTAGAATATTATTTAGTCGCATACAATACATATAACATAATAAACAAAATGTCTTCTGTGATGTGATAGGAAGAGACTCAGGTTGGTATTACTAGACTTGGGTTCTAATCTTGGTTCTGTGGATTGATTTTCAGCTATGCGAAGTTGGCATTTCAATTGACATCTTTGAATATTATCAAAGAGACAGCACTGAGCACATGGAAATATTTGTGAAAATAATTAGTTAGCTGCGAAAAGATGCTCAAACAGATGTGTTACTGATGCAGCATAGTATCCAAAGGGGTGTTCTGGGCCCAGAATGACCCTGGCTAATCTGGCTACATTGAAGGAATCTTCTTGTTCACCCTTTATCACCCTCTTCTAAAACAGTGCTTCAGCCACATCCGGGCTTTCTACAGCTATTATCGCTGACAGAAGTTCTCTGTATTCCATTACTGACAAACTCATGCCTTCCTTCCAAGTGTCAGTCTAAATATCAGTTCTTCAATAAACCTTTCTGGCCCACCCCAAGTGTGTTTGTATCTGCCCCAACTAGACTCTCATAGTTCTGGTGCTTCTGCTTTATAGCTCAGCTCAGAATTAAAGTTTAACAAACATTTCTGGAACAAATGGTATCATGTCAGTATTTACTATCATACTATAATTTAAGAGCAGAGGTGATTTCTGTCTGATTACTGGGGTCCAGCTCTTAGTCTCTGGATATAGATACATAGATATACGGATATAACTGTATCTGGGGTATAGGACAGAGAAGGTACACAATAAGTATTTGCTGAATGAAGGAATGAATAAAGCCATCATGTGCTTTCATACTTTCTAAATGCTACCATAACACCATGTATTCTCCTCATCACAAATGTAATGGATGAGGCAGACCTGTTAAATACTGATGTCCAAGCATTACCTCAGACCAATTGAATCAGTGTCTCCTGGTCAGTGTTCAGAATCATTACTTAATGAGAGTTCTCACTACTGATTCTATTCTGAAGCTAGGGTTGAAAGCATGAATTATTATACTATATCTTATTATCTATCATCATTCTATATCTACCAGGAAGTTCACAGCTTTGAAATAAGACTTTGAACTAAGACTTTGTCTTAGTCATTGTCCTATTCTTGGATCTTGAATAAAGCTGAGTGTGTCAGTGAATACTCATGTTTCTGAATGAATGATTAGATAAACGTATATCATAAGGAATTTAAGTAAGCACAAGTCAACACCAGGCCACTTTTATGTCAGATATGGGTAGTAAGGGAAGGCTTTAGTAAAGATGATGACATCTAAGTATTATTACACCAAAGCATTCTCAAATGAGAAAAATCTATAGGAATCTATTGTTGAAAAAATTCAAGGTGCTTTTCTCCCTCTTGAATCATACAATAGTATTTTAATCATATAGAAAGCATTCCAAAGTGTTTGATTATGAGAGAAAAATTGGACTGAGAACAATTATGCATTGAAGCAGACATGTGTACAAGTTTCACACATAAGCCAGTACAACAATCACTGTGTTTTCTTTTTAGCTCTAAATGTAGCAGCAGGGCAGCATAAAATTCAGTTTTCCCGAAACTATAGTGACTTAACCAATCAGGGCTTCTGGTCACAGTACAAATAAGCATAATGTGTGAGATGTTCTACTCACCTATAAAACCAGGAGTTTTCTTCATTTTAGAGGAGTAGCCAGTGAACTTCTAGAATTTTTTTTTTTTAAGATTTATTTATTTATGCATACAAGCTGGGGCACAGGCCAGAGCTGTGGGGCAGCGACAGGGTTCACCAAAGACAGAGTGGTGAGGAGAACAGGCAGATGGAGGAAACACACTGCCGAGGGGAACAGCAGGTGAGGCAGGAGAGGTCTGCTGCGCCATGTGGGAATCTTCCTGGTGGAGCATTGAACTCGCATTGCCACTGCTGACCGCTCCACAGCGCAGCACCCAACCACTGCACCACCAGGGAGGCCCTGAACTTCTAGAAATTTTACTGATGTTCTATATAAGATTTTTCCTAGGAAGACAGAATGTAACTTCCATCAGTCTCAAAAGTGTCCATATCCAAAAAAAAAGTCACAGCTAGAGAGAGTCTAGGATACCTACCACTGTGACAATAACCTGATGTGGGCCTGGAAACCCCATAAAGACTTCGGAGCCAATCTCTGCAGTCCTAAGACTTTTCAGTCTTCTCCATAGTTTCCAGTTCAGCCACATAGTGACCCTGAGGATTAGCCTGCTTTTCTATGCCTTTATTTTACAGCGGGATCTTTAGCTACCACTTAATTTAAATCTGCCTTATTTAAAGGTCCTAGGATTTTTCATCCCTGCAGTCTCCTCTCTTCATCTTCATCAGCATTTATTTCCTGACCACTTATTTAGTCTCTTTTTCAAGTTTGTCTCTTTCAGATGACGTTCATTAGATTTGTAGAATGTTTCAGATTGTGGACCCCAGTGAACACTAACTTTCAATGGGCAGATTTTGAGAAAGGTGGTGGATCCATCAGAGAATTGGAAGAACCAGAGAAAGAGAATGAATTAAGGACAGAATGATTTGCAGGATGGTTACACTGCTGACTGTGTCCTTGAATGGAGGTCAGGAATGGTCTCAGGTAAGAGCACTTTCCTGGAGTTGTGGGGCTAGAAATCTGGAGGCAGTAGTTTGAGGGTTGAGTGAGAAGTGGATCGCTGGAGATAGTGAACTAGTTTTCTCTTAAGAGAAGGCAAGGAAGGACACAAGGCTTCAGGATACTTAATTACTTGGATAGAAAGGCCTATAAATGCAGAAGGAAAGGATGCAATGGGGGAGAATATTCTAGAAGTAAAAAGGAATAATTGATAAAACACTATCTTAGCATGAGGGAAAATTCTATTTTTGTTTTGTTTATATTTAATTATATAGTCTCTCTGAAGGTGAGCTATTTGCTTTTCATAGTAGGGTTATATATTGCAAAACACTGAACTCAGAAAGCCTAGCTTCAGAAAATCAATACCAAGGTTATATTGAGAAGATAAAGATCCTCTGTGTCCTTACCTCCAGCTGCCTCCCCTTTGATGCTGGTGGGACACACCTTCTCCTCTCTAAAGCAAACACTTTCACAATTAGTCTTAGTTTCCTTCAAGCATTATTCCCTTTTCCCAGTATTTACAATCTTTATATAGCTATACACATGCTTAATTCACCCCAGTGCCCCCACAAACCATCATTTGATTGCTTTCAACTCTACCTCTAACATACTCAAAAGAGTATTTCTTACTATCTTCTTTTCCTGAACTTCTCTTTACTTATTAAACCCCAAGGATTTGAACTTTGCTTTTACTACTTGCCTTTGCATGTCCCTCATACAATGAGGGAAAAGAGAATCCATACCTTTGGCCTCTTCTGTCTCACTGCCTGCTCCCAACTCTGGAGCCAACTCTTACTTCCTGCTTACTTGCTCCATGGAATTCCTTCTCTGTCTTCCATTAACACTGTTCCCAAGTTTGACTCCTGCACATAGTAGATATTCAGAAGTGTGAAACACACAGTGCAGAGTTGAAGGGTGTCACAGGTGCACAAAGTCACTATGGTATATTGTAGCTGTGAGCAAAGGTTCCCAGTAGGAAATATATTTGCTCTTCCTCCTGGTTTCTGACACAGAGCTACTGAAACCCCTACTGTTTCCTAAGCGACAACAGTGACAAGCATGTTTTGTTATGTTAATGAAACAACCTTTTGGATTGCACCTAAGAATGGGGGCTGGTTGCCAGGAGAAGCAACCTTGTGATTAAAGGGTAGAACTTCCAGTCCCAGCTCTATCTCTCCATCTCTCCGGGGAGGCACAAGGAAGTGGAGTTCAATCTCCAGTCTCCTATGATTTAATTAACCATGACTATGTAATGAAGTTTCCTTGAAAAGGACAGGATTTGGAGTGCTTCCAGGTTGGTGAATACCTGGAGATTGGGGGACAGCAGAGCCCTCAGAAAGGGCATGAAATTTCTGTGCCCTTTCCCACCTATGTTAGCCTGCGCATCTCTTCCATCTGTCTGCTCTTGGGTTCTATCTGATTATAATAAACCAATCATCACTTAAGTAAAATGTTTCTGTGAGTCTGTGAGCTGCTCTAACAAATGATTTATACCTAGGGAGGAAGTTGTGGGCACTTCCAAACTATTGCCTGTAGGGAACAACCTGAGCTTACAGTTGGTATCTAAAGTGGGGGACAGTCTTGTGGGAATGAACCTATAACCTGTTGAATCTGACACCATTAGTTTCAGATACTGTAGTGTCAGGATTGAGTTAAATTGTAGGACACCAGTTGAGTGTTGGAGAACTGTTTGGTGATGGAGGAAACTCTCTCTACACACTCCCACCTACATATTAGAATTGCTTGATCGGAACCTTTAGGTCCTTAATACATAAATTCCTTGGATTCACACTGTAGTCCCTCCACTTATGATTTTTGTGATCCCAAGCAGGGAACTTACCCTCATTCTCAAAAATAAAAGTATCAGTTCTTAAGTACCTGCTTAGCTAGGAGAATCAAGAGAGTTAAAGTGCTTTGAAAAGCACCTGCAATTTTAAGCTGAAGGCTATATGGCACAGAAAGTAGCTATGTTACTTTTACTAATTTAGTGAAAGAACTGCTTCCTTTATTACAGGTACACTCAGAGATTCATTTGTTTATAAGTCCCAGATCTGCTCTGCTCTTTTCATTAAGATCCTGAAGGATTTTTGTGTAGGAGGTAGATTCTTTTTCCATTATGTTCTACCCTAGAATAAATAATGAACAAAGAATCTACCTCATAGTGTTGGATACTTTTAGATCACCCTGGCACATATTACATTCTCAGTACAAGCTGGTTATTATTGATTCCCCAGGTGAAAGCCTGATGAAGAAAATAAAGGTTCTCACAGGATATTTTGTGGGAAATGACTAGAGGAAGTGCAAAGCCTCCTAGAGGTCATGTTCAGTGGATAAAACTGAACCTGAGAGCAAGTGCTCCTTTTCTCTCTCCCTCCCTCACTCAAGTCACTCCTGCAAACTGCTTAATGGAAGGAATCCTGTCTTTTTTGTCTCTGTCATTTCCACAATGCATCGTGTGATGTTCTGAATTGAGCAGATGCTCAGGTATAACACTGAGTGGCTGGAGAAGGGTGTGAATGAATGAAGTCATGACCTACCTATCCAATCTCTGACTTGTGTACCTGAGTCTCTTGGCCATGTAACTTGATACAAAGCTTTTGCCAGTATTATTCTAATCTCTTAAATAGTACTACCTGCCCCCACCCCATCCAACATAGCCTAAAGTTCTGTACCTCAGTTGTACCGATTCCCAGCCCAGTGCTAAGCAAAGCAGAAGCACCCAACCATTACAATCCTTAGTGACGCTGGCTTTCTGCCCTGAATGTGTTCTTTCCTGCTGTTCTTTACAGATGTCAGGCTCCTCCCTGTCTGGAGGTCAGTGCATATCCTGCTGAAATGCCTTCCTTTTTTCTCCCCTGCCTTTATGCACTTCATCCAGAAGTACAGCAGTATATTTTGTAGTAATGTACATACTGGTTTTGGGTCAGAAAAATTAGTATTCAAGTATGAACTCTAGCATTGCTAAGTCTGTGACTGTGGTTAAATTTCCATAAACACTTTAAGGCTCAATATCCTCACTTATAAAATGGAAGCAATAAAAGTATGTCGTTTTCTCTTTGGAAGTATGAATAATAAAAAAGGGTTGTTGCGAGGATTAAATCTGAGAAGGCACAAGAAGTGCTTTGAACAGTACCTGGCATAGAAGAGCACTTAATGTTCAGTAAATGTTAGCCATTGTTGTCATGATGATAGTAATTGATAATAATAATATAAAACCTTTGGCTTTTTAACCCACATGCTCTCTCCTGTCCCTGAGCTTCCATTGCCCTGAGAGTCAGCTCCACAGAGTTTGGCCTTCATTGTTCTCTTATTATTTCAGATTTGTAGGTTTTGCCGCCTCAATTCAATTACAGGCTCCTAGTGGGCATCAAAGGCCACTCCAGAAGCAGGGCAGGGATGCTGTGTAAACTTGCCAATTGCTTGATGGGTCTCGCCTCCAGGCTGCTGAAATAAAACCCAATAATATCACCAAGGGAAACAATTCAGATCAGGATTGGCCACTTCTGATTCCTCCAAAATCTAATTAGGGGAAGAAGCATTTTGTGTTCTACCAGACACAATGCATGGGGAGAACAATTAATGTTCTTGTGAAATCAGAATGGAAAGCAGTCCTCGTCTCAAATATCCTGGGCCGCCTCTGCGGAACATGGGAAGTGCCCCTCTCCCGGGAAGTCTCACGGCACAAATTTACCCTAACTATTCTGCTTTTGTAAACCTTCATCTGTCTTCAGAATGTTCCTTCCTTTTCTGAAGCCATAGATTTGTGTGCCGTCAACACCTGTGATATGAAACTCTTTCATCATCCTGACGACGATAATTAAGAACAGTCACCACATCCCAAGAAAAACAGAGTGGAAAATGATCACGAAACATCTCAAAAACAATGAGGAATATCAATGCACAAAATCACTTCATTTATTTGTTCTTTCAACTTATTATAAATGCTCCTGCTGTTCACCTTTTTCTATAGATAATTCAACACAAATAAAGCTGGACTTTAAAGGGAAGAATATGTTATCCAAAGCAGTTCTGGGAAAACAAAAGGAAGCAATCACAGAAGAAAAGGAAGCAAATTTCCCAAAGGATTTTGTGATTGTTCTGGAGGGTTTTACTCTCCATTTCAAGCAACTGCCTACTTAAATTCTTGTTTCTCCTAATCACTACTATCACTGCTACCTGCTAGCTCCTGCTTGTTCTTCTGTCCTGTGCTGATAGGCTCACCTTTGTCTCCTCCATGCCTCCAACAACCCATTTATGTTTTTTTATCTGTCTTTCCAAGCTTATGTTGGCATCTCCAAATTGCACCCTAATATCAATATATGTCATGTTCTTCAGTAGGAATGGTTGAACAGTCATTCGGTAAGCATTTATTATGTGCCTGCCTGATACTGTTCTAAACTTTTATACGCATCATCACCTCACTTAATCATTAATGCATCTATAAAGTAATCATTATATCCTCTGCAAAGAATGAAGTTGATCATCTCCAGGCCAACCCAGAAAAACACAGGCTTCTCCCAAGAGAGACACTGTTTCTTCTAGACATCTAAGTTAGCTTGGACTTCTAGAACAGAACTAGGTGACTTAAACACAGATATTTATTTCTCAATCTGGAAGTTAGGAATATCAGGGTGTCAACATGACAGGGATCTGGTGAAAACCTTACTCATGGTAGACAGATGGTCGCCTTCTTGTACACGCTCACATGATGGAACAAAGGATTATCTCTGTTCTGTCTCTTCTTATAAGCGCACAAGTTCCATTCACAAGGGCTGCACCTTTATAATCTACTTTCCAAGTGCCCCACCTCCAAATACCATACGATGACAGGTTAGGGCTTCAACATATGAATTTTGGAGGGACATGAACATGCAGTTAATAGCACCCAGAATCTGATGCTTCCCCAACCTGGGCTGCCCATAACTCTAAAACCTAGGATACCTTAGCTTCCGGACCTCTTGAACATCTAGTGGTACTCTTTGTGTCTGCCTTTAAACCCCCTTATATTTCGATCTTTATTGATACGACCAACTCAATTTGGATGACACATTACTCCATTGCTGGCTCCTCCATGATGTTCTCATCACTATCTAAGTCATGTTCCTTGCTATTCTGGTATTCCCACCCTTAATAATACATTCCCAGCTTATCTGCTCCTACATGCCAATACTGTTGCTATTATAAAATCTTTTATCAGTCAAATAGGACTAGACATCTACTTAGCTCTTACCAACCTCAACTGGGTTTATGCTGTTGTTCAGCAAATCTATTTATTCAGCTTTTATTGATATTCTTGTAACTTCCTTGCCCCTGGCCACATACAAACTTGAAAATAGTATGGATTTAAGAAAAATATCTTCAGATTGAGAAAAGAAATTATTTGGAATTCTATCCTGTTTTTAACTTAAAGCAAAATTTATTAATCATAAAAGTATAGCAGATACAAAGCATATTTTTTCTTCCATTCAGAATGTGTTATATTTTGTATAACTTTACGTAAACTTCTTGCAATAATTCTGTGTTCCACAGATGGAAAAATAAGCACTGGGAAATAGGCAAAGCACTTTATTTTATAATTATCCCATGTGGTCTATTACATGTGCTATGTCATACTTCCTATCTTGATAACAGAAATGGTTAAGGATATAGGTTCTGGAATAAAAATGTCTGAACATTGAATTCAACACATATCTATGTGATCTTGGCCCAACTACTTATTAGTTACTTGTTTCTTCTATTCATTTTTCTTAAGTCTGCTGAATGATGAAAGTATTTTCTCCATAGGGTTGATGTGAAAATTAAATGAGCTCTTGCATGCAAAGTGTCCAGAATCTTACTCAGAATGTAGTAACTACAAAATAAACATTTCCTGCTATTACTGCTGTGATTATTATTATCATTATTGCTGACTCTATAATGGTTGCTCAATAAATAGAGCTCAGTAGAAATGAAAAATGATTTGTCTTCTTCAAATTGCGGGCACTTTATCATGGTCACTATGATCCATGAGTTGACATAATATTTTATTCCAAACATCAGTTAATGAGAATGCACTAATATTTATGCTGGAGTAGCAGGCACAAATGGTGGAATATTTGGTCATAGGAAGTGATATCAATAGGAATTAGTTTTATTTGATCATTCTATTCCACTCCATCCTTCCACAATTCTATTAATAGCTCTGTGCTCTCCTTTTCCAAATTGACTTTAAAGCTATAACCACTTAACAGCTGGCCAGAATTTAACTGTGCCTATAGTTGTATTATTCAATATAAATTAAAATGCCAAATTACTCACTCTAAAACATAGAGTATAAGAAATAAAAAACAAAATCCAACTCATATTGCCTTGTTTTCTGTGATTGTTAACTGTTATTTATTAATTGGCATTCTTCTCATGGGATCATGTAGTTAGTTTTTCATGTGTGTTTATCAGTGAAAATATTCCCAAAGTAGTATATGGAGAATCAAAGGCATTTTCTGGAAACTGTCTGTCTGTCTGTCTGTCTATCTATCTATCTAATCTTTATATTCCTCCTGTACTTTTTGTCTTCATGACTTTCTTTTTAGATTAAATGTCCCCTTTTTGGCAAAGGCCAGATCCTGAAAAAAAGGCATATAGAAACGCTCTCTAGTTAGAGTAAAAACATCGGCTGTGCTGATACCAAATGGAGTCTCATTAGTTCTATGTCTGTATTCTAAACTCTTTTCCTCTTCTCTCCAGCCAGTTACCTTAAGCAAAACACACACACACACACACACACACACACACACACACCCTGAGGGCTAAATACATGCTTGTTAACCGATATCATCATATTGACAGTGGGAGAAAATGTAGGTTATGAGTAATAAAAAAAAAATCCAACTCCTAATGCCTTGTTTTCTGTAGAATCATTTTCAATCCTGTCACATTGAATGAATAAAGAGATGAATTCTGAGTTTCCGTATACAATTCTCCTAACGGGGTATTCATTTACAATGCCAAAAGCAAAAGGAAAACAAATGATTTTTTTTTTCTTACAATGGCCTACTTCAGAGTGCCAAAAGGCCATTTCATTTTTACCAGCAATTTGTAAAATATGAAAAATGCCCTTCCTCTCCCTTTATCACTGTCCTGTCTGACTCCAACCTCACCACCATGAAAGAGAGAGTGCACAAAAGAGCACCAATCAGTTGTAGCCTTTGTCTCAACCCCTGACTTGTATTTATTGCTTACGTATAGAGAAAATGTCATTTTCCTCCCCATAACCAGTGCTGTCCTCAGGACTTGTTAGAGTATTCTTTGGGTCAAGAGGGCCCATTATAGAGAAATGAGAGCAGATGACTGACTTTTGACTAGCTTCTTGTAGAAGTAGATGCAACATCTACTATGAGTATTTAGGTTGTCACCAAAAATAAAATGTAAACTTTCAGATTTTTTTTTTTTTTGGAAACAAAATATTGCCCTCATGGAATTTATGGTCTGTAAGACAAACGAAAAATAAAGTGGGAAAAAAATCCCTAATATAGAATTGCAAATCATTAAGTACTATTGTAGCAGGTGTGAATTATAGTCAAGTGAGCTTGAAATGACAGATTAATTTGTTTCTTCAAAGAAAATAAACCCAACTCTCACCAAATCTATCAAGCTGGTGAGAAATTTAATCTGTTATTTCAAGGGTCCACTTCCTCCTTTTCCCTAGGAAAAGAACCTCCCAGGAAGCTTTTGAGTTGCCTGGAATATGGGGGAGAAAACTAGAGTCTTCAGGCCAACATGGCTGGTACTGGAGACTGAGGTCATTGTTGAGTCCACATGATCCCCAAAGGGCAGACAACTTGCTGCCCCCATGGTACACTTGAACTTGAAACTTGGTTGAGGCAATGAGTGTAGTTCCAAAGGTCCAACATTTCTAGAAACAAGCAACAGAGCCCTGTTCACTAGAACTCTGAACCTTCCCTGAAATACTGGGAGAGGACCCCTGTACCTGTGAGCTCATACTTTTCTGTCTCTTTCCCATACTTTGGAAACATTTGGAAATATTCTATTCTTCAGTCCCCAACCCCAAAAGCATAATTTCCCTCTTGACAACAGAGTGTGATCTCCTCTTAGAAAGTAGACCTTTCAAATGCCTGAGAGAAAAATAAAGAATTCAAAATGCAACAACTCTCATTATTTTGATTCTTCAATACCAGCTCACAGAAAATTCTAAGTAATATTTGCATAGATTATCCTGATACAACACTCAAGATACAAACATGATGCACTGGAAGAGGATAACAGTGGAGTCCTTACGAAGACAGATTAGGCTTACCTGGAGACTGAGCAAGGTGAAGAAGCCAGTTATGGAAGGAGGAGGACTGAGGAGCAGTCCCGGAAAGCAGGTGATGAAGGAGAGACCGCGTGTAGGCCAGAGCTCTGATGGCTCCCAGCTGAAAGACAAATTGGAAAAAAGCTTATTAGATGATGCAAAATGTATAAAAATCAAGTTGAAAAGATTATAATGGGAAATTTTTTCAAACACCAATCACCTATTTTACACTGTGTCTACCCCACTTATCCTCACAACCAACCTTTATTAAAAACCTTCTTTATTAAGAACAAAGACATTATGCCTACCTTTAAGATATTCATTTTCTGAGGAAGCGACACAAGCAAATAAGCTATAGAACTTTACGTTGAATGTGAATGACATGGAACAAGAAACAATTAGAACATAGGAGAAAGACTGGAAGCCACCAGAGAGATTTTCTGGAGTTGTTGCCTCTAGGATGAATCTTAAGGAATTAAGGAATCTTAGGGGCAAAGTGGACAAGACATCTCATTAAGTGGAATTGCCATATATGAGGGATTAAAGGATGATGACAGTTCCTTGCTCAGTTAGAGGATTCTGCAAGTTTCTTAAAAGTATCAATATACTCTACAGAATGTGGTCAATTAGTGATTCTTATATCAAATGGCCTCTGAAGCGAGTCTGCCCTGGCTGGAGACCTGGTGCTTCAAAGTCTTAATTGGATTATAATGACAATTTCTTTAAACTCCTGTGTCTCAGTTTCTTTCTGTGTAAAATGGGGATAACAATAGTGCCACGCTCCTAAACACATACATACCAACAATGTGTTTCTTATGCCCAAAATAGTCAAACAGATCATAAATCAGTTTTTTCTTTTTCCATCTTTTTAAACTATCATATTCCATTCTTACATTGCTTGTCACCAAGTTGCTAACTCACTCTTAGGGAAAATAAAGTGGAATATTCTAGGATTCTCCTCTCTTTAGGAAGGTAAGAAGGAGATACTCTAACACTCCTTCATAAGTTCAAGAGTCTTTATTACTTTAATCATAACATTTTGAAGTGTATAAGATAGTAGAAGCTTCACAGTTATTGGACAAATCAATAAATAGTTTTAATATTACCAACGTGTATTCTAAGGAGAAAAACAGGGACTATCATTCTTATGACTCACGCATCATACCAGCCATATGTTGGAATAAACAATTCATGACTGAGATGCCTAGGTAACAGAAACAAGGTTTAATTTAAAATACAGTAGTTGAGTATCCATTTTTATCTCACTGCACAATCGGATTCAGAAGTCAGTCCTACCCCTGCTGCATGCCACCAGCAGGAAAACAACTCTTCAGAACCCAGTCACATGTCATTGTCTCAAGACCTTGTTTGGTTTTCTTGCCTGTGTGATCTATTGATCACACCCCACAGAGCCCTGTCAATATTCTGGCCTCAGTCCAACCTTCCCCATGGAGCTTCTTCAGGAGCTGTGAGTGTGGCAGCCAGACGAGACCGTTCATTGACGGCTCACCGTGGTCGGTGTAGTTCCCTGGCTCCCCCGGCATCTGTTACTGTGAGATTTTTTTCCTTTTTGTTTCTGATGTTAACCTCTTTCCTAACCCTAAGAAAATGAAAGACACAGCTCAAATTAAAAAGGCATCCTACTCATAGTGTTTTCTACAGTATACATTCTGGTTTGCAGTGTCTCCGGGAATAAAGATCCCTGAGTGCCAGGACAGATGCTGTGTGGACTTGCAAAGTGGCCGAAGTTTGTTACTGACAAGCCTGCCCTTATTTCTAGCTCCTTCTCTCGCACACTTTGCAGACCCTGACTCTGTCTGCAACTATGCAGGGTTCCTGCCCACAAAGTCTAGCAAACATTTGCAGTTCTCCACTCACCAGTCTTTTCTCTCTGTCTCAACCCCATCACTCCTCTGTTCCTGCATCCATTCTGTGAGAACCTACTGCACACCCACTATGTGTAAGACATTGTCGTGGAGGCTCTGGATGCAAGAGCGCAAGGCCAACATGCCCCTCTCAGGTGGAATTGCATTTAGCGAGGGGCACCTATTTCTATACTTGTACGTGATATAATTTACATCTGTGGTAGTGCTATCAAGAAAACAAGCAGGATGGTTATGAGGGAAAATAATGAAGAGAAGTCTACTTTCCAGTGGTCAGTAGAAATTTCTGAAATACAAAGAATAGGAAAAGGCCCGCCATAAAAAAAAAAAAAAGAAAAAATATGTCCCATGAAGATTAAAAAATACCTCCGAAGCTTGAGAGAGATCAAAGCCTAGAAAATTTTGGATTCTGGAGGCAAGTTAGTGTGGACAGAGCTGCACTGGGGAAATGAAATGATATAAAGGAGAAGGGAAGATCATGCAAGGCCTCTAGGTGTTAATAAACAGGTCGTACTTAAGGTATAGCTCCAATCTATTAATCTTAATGAATAATTTTACTTTATAAGCATTGTAGAGTATTGGGGTCTAAAAGGCTGGGCTCCAGTGTTGACTCTGTTGCTAACAAACTTCTTTCAAAATTTGGATAATAATATCTAGCCCAGGGCCTCCCCAGTGGCGCAACAGTTAAGTGCTGCGCTGTGGAGCTGTCGGCAGCAGCAACGCGAGTTTGACACCCGGCCAGGGAGAGTCCCACATGGCGCGGCAGACCTCTCCTGCCTTGCCCGCTGCTCCCCTCAGCAGTGTATTTCCCTCCCTCTGCCTGTTCTGCTACCCATTCTGTCTCTGGTGAACCCTCTCGCTGCCCCACGCCTCTGGTCTGTACCCCAGCTTGTATGCATAAATAAATAAATCTTTAAATAATAATAATAACAATATCTAGCCCATAGATTTAAGGTAATAATTAAATGAAATAATAGGTGTCTAGCACCCTTAAACAGTAAATATCCAATTAATAATTGTTACTTTTAGAGATTCCTACATAACCACCCAGCAATATATGAACCTAAAACAAGAGACACATTCACAGAGGTGAGCGGATGCTTGCTTGGCTCAGACCGGGCTGCACTGCTGGTTAGATCTGGTGTTCTCCACATGTCATTCTGGGGCCCAGGCTGGGACAGCAGCATCCTGGGAGAAGTGTGCAACGGGAGAAATGTAAAAGATCAAGGCCAAGGCTGCATCCACCTTTCAAGTCTGCTAATATTCATCTTAGCCAAAGCAAGGCGCACACACAGAACCTCAAATCAAAAGGCAGGGAGTTACACCCTGCCCACGCTGTGCCCCAAATGACTCAGAGTGAGGAATTGTTTCTTTGTATTCCATCATTGACTGACCACACCTCCAATCTCTTTGTTTTGTACATTAGGAAATTAGTATTTTATTGCTTTTCTGCCAGAAGGTCACACTTGCATTTTCCTTTGAAAATCATTATTATGGAACCACTGAGGTTGAAAATCATTTCACTGATTGATCCTAATGTAGGACTTGCCATTTTTCAGAAATGACTTATTATGCATAAGCCAACAGAAACAAAGTGCTGGAGGAACAGAATCAATTTCACTGTGTACAGAAAGCAGGTAGATCTGGAATCTGCGTGGAATCTTTTCTCTCTGTAACTTCTAGCCAACTACTCAGATGCACTTTACAGAAGAGAAAATGAAGGAATGGAGAGCTGTACACAAAAGTAACAACCATTAGTTGCTGGGACACTCTCCCACTCGCTGTGGGGGGTGAGGATACTGAAATACTTTCTAACCCAATTCCTGATAAAGTCAATTCAGTCAAATTGCCTTCTATTGGCGCCGCAATGACTTGGGGAGAAAGGCATCCTGATACCAACCCCCTGCAGGAAACGGGCTCCCTCTGGCTCTTCACAAAGGTACCCGAGTTTCTAAATCACAGAGATAGAACCTAAAAGGTTGTCTGGAGACTAAACAATTACCCCTCCTTCCCTTTGTGGCTTTTATTAAAAAAAAAAAAAAGAAAGAAAGAAAGAAAGAAAGCAAATAGAACCCAGAGTGAACAGAATTGCCAGAGATGGTATTTGTGTTTTCATTCACAGGCCTTTAAGAGACTGTTTATCCTAGGAATGGAAATTAACTTGATTTTATAAGGTACTAAGCTAAAATCACTTTATGTGTGATCTCAGTAAAGATGCTGTTAATTTTCATTTATTCCTCAACCATGAGAGTGAGGAGAAAAACCAGCACATGCTGTTTAAATTCTAATTATGTTCAAGGAAAAACTTGCCTACATAAAACTCTCCCTGGCTCCAGAGACCCTTCCCTCTTCCTCCCTTCACCAACTCTTTCCAGAAATGTCTTAAAAATACAAATCCAAAGTTCCTTTGCACCAAGAAGATAATGATAGAACTAAAAAAGATATCTTTGTGATATCTGAGGTTTTAATAACTGTTTTCTGAGAGGACTAATCTATACTTCACCCTTTCTCTTTTTAGATCAGAAAACATACACTTGAGTTGTTTCATTAATCAGGCACGTATACCTAGTAAGGTTAAGATATTTTATGAGTACAATCAATTAACGCATATCCTCGTGAGTGTACATGTGTGTGGAGGGTGCAGGTGCATTGGGGGTGCATTGGGGGTGAGAGGGTGAAGGTAGGTAGTCCAACCAGAGATAAAGCCAGAAAACTGCAGAAATGACCTATCACCAAATGAAGAAGCTGGTAAGCCATGTCAAGGAGTTTGAATTTTCAGTCCAATGCACTAGGAAACCATCATGCAAGAAGTCTTGGAAATTCTTTAAGGCATAATGGAAAGGATACATAATAGGAAGGCACTATTGAAGGTTTGTTTTGACCTTAGATAGATGTTGGATGGGATAAAACATGTTGGATGGGCCATCTGAGAACTCTTGGAGAGAGAGGCTCCTGTATGGGAGGAGACATTTGGAAATAACACCCCAGTTCAGGACCACACCTCTGGCCTAGTGAGGCTGGTTTAGACTTTGTACCCACATTATAATCTGTGACAAGCTGACCCAGCAGTAAATCCTATCAGCTCCCTCTTGAAACTATATCCAGAACCTGATCACTTTCGCCACTTCCAAGGCCTTCATGCTAGTCCAAGCCACCTTCAACTCTCACTGGATCATTATCTCCTGAGAGGACTCCCTGCTTCTACCCTCCTCCCCCTGCCAACTCCCTCCAAGTAGTTCTCTATACATTAGTTAGAGAGACCTTTTTAATGCATCAATCAAAAAACCTCCACGAGCCTCCCCGGTGGCTCAGCAGTTAAGTGCTGCGCTGTGGAGCTGTGGGCAGTAGCAACACGAGTTCAACGCCAGGCCGGGGAGATTCCCACATGGTGCAGCAGACCTCTCCTGCCTCTCCCGCTGCTCCCCTCAGCAGTGTATTTCTGTCATCTGCCTGTTCTGCTCCCCACTCTGTCTCTGGTGAACCCTGTCACCGCCCCATGCCTCTGGCCTGTACCCCAGCTTGTATGCATAAATAAATAAATCTTTAAAACAAAAAAACCTCCACTGGCTCCCTACTTTCATCAAAATAAAAGCCAAAGTCTCTAAACTGATCCAAAGGCACTGTGTGGTGCCAATCTCCAGCCCACCCCTCATTTCTCTGATCTCATCTCATTCGTGGGTCTTCTTGCTGCTCATAAAACAATTAGAATATGTTCCTGCCTCTGGGACTTTGTACTTGTTGTTCCCTCTACCTGGCATTCTCTTCTACAGGAGCTTTCACTGTCTCTCCCTTTGTCCCCTCCTCACTGGCCACCTCAACCTCATGAGTTAGGCCTCAATTGATAGATTATTCTACGGAAAATCTAGAATTTCTTCTAGTTAATCAATGCAATCAGTTTTTAAGTATCCATTATAACATTAATTTAACATCACCTTTCCTTCATTCTGTCTTTTCAGATCTTCATATCTGGAAATCAACTGGATCCAACCTGGATCCATCCCAGTGTATTGTATTGAGAGAACCGGGTATGTGCGGGCTCATCTGTTCCTCCCATACATGGAACAGACTAGGTCTGTCAGGTAGGGGAGCAGCAGTTTTCATGAAATAATAATGATAATTCCATACCCTCTAAGTTTCCCATCCTCCTTTGTTTTTCTCTATTACATTTGTCACCATCTGATACACTATAGATTTGCTGGGTTATTTATTACCCATGTCCCTCCCCTAGGGTGTAAGTCAGGAAAGGTCCCTTGCGTTTTACTGCTGTGTGAAACATCTGAAATGTAGACACAGTAGCTATTGCTTCACAAATGCTAAAATATTTTTAAGTAAATGAATAAATATTATTTATGAAGGGAATTTTTCAGGAAACTAACACATTAGCAATTTGATTTTATAAATCTAATTTATACAATGAAAAGGGTATGTACTAGGAAGTCACTGTTAAGTGAAATGTTTGTTTTGACTTTAGGTCAGATATTGGATGGGATAAAACATGTTGGATGGGCATAGATCTTACCGCTTTAGAAATATATGCTCCCTCTTATTTTTTATACTTTCTTTGGAATTATGCTAGAAGTTATACTTGAAGGGAAAATTAAAGCGCACACACACACACACACACACACACACACACACATATATATATACACATACATATATACACAAATACACACACATGCACACACACTCATAAAAACATAGAACGAGATAAACACTTTGATTGACCAGACATGGGACACTAAAATTATAAGATATTATGCTAAGCATTTTATATAAATGTTCTTATAATGTCTGTAGTCCCCATGGCTCCATGGAGAACAGTTAAAGCAATTTGATCGCTGGGAGGAGCAGTGAGGGGAACACCAAGTATCTCAGAGCAACAAGAGGCCCCTACATATATGATTGGGAGGGCGTTTGGATGGTACCATTAGCTGAGCTGATACAGTCTATTTAGTGAGTTTAATTTCATTGATGTCAACTAGTTATCTAAGGGATAGTCATCTAGCTCTAGTTATAAATTCATCACACAGAGCTAACTTTCTACAAGTTTTGGTTTTATTCATGAGAATATTATTAAACGTATCACATGAAATCTAGGTACCTTTTGTCTACTCATTCCTGTTATGTCCAAATCTGTAATTAGGAATGAAGATGCTTTATAAAATAATAATATAATAACATTTTATACAATGTAATATATAACATAATCCTTATTATTAATATTCCTAAACAGTTTTGAGCACTTACTATGTGCCAGATGTTTACTTTTATCCTCACACAAAGATGAGTTAGGTAGCATCGAAATACGACTTTGAATGGCCAAATAACTTGTCCAGTTCAATTGTAAGTGACTGAAGGAAAATGTAAACTCATGTTATTTCATTGCAGAATCAAGGCCCTTAACAGCTGTCTTTGTTCTTATTTTAGTTCACTAGGTTTCCCTCAATTGTTCATTACATCATTAGAGACATTTCAACATATTAGGCACATTTCAATACCTACATCTATTTTTCATGTGATTTATATTAAGTATACCTGCTTTGATATGTTTGCAGGCAAAACATTGTTTTTAAATACATGAAAATTAAATTTATTCTTTTAAGTCAGTCAAAGTAATTAGAATTTTATAGGTTAGCAGTTTGGTATAATACGAAGATTTCTTTTTATTTTTCCCCTCTAAATTATGTTTACTTTTTCTTATTTCTTGCGATTGAGATTTTCATACTTAAATATTTGTCTTGATACACATAATTAAATTCAGAACAATTCAAGCTTAAATGGCTGAATTTTGGCAGTACTAAATTTAATGCCTGAATTATAGGGATGGACTACGAGCCTATAATTTTTGAAAACCACTACTGTAACTCTTCTCTCTGTTGCCTGAGCTCACCATGCTAATTTGATAGATTTAAAAAGAAAAAGCTCTTTGATATGGAGAGACACAGTAGAAAATTGATGAGCGTGAGTCTGGCATTTTGTCACTCAAGTGAATATGATAATGATGGTATCATTAGGCAAAATAATAATGTGACAGTTTCATATGATGAAGGAACACTTCTGCCACAGAGAATTTAAATGTCGAGCACCTGGATTCCCAGATGTTTACCAGTTTCAGCTACACAAAGCCCTCTGCTAACCTGTGCTCCCAGGATAATAAGTTTGAAACGTAGTGACAGAGCAGAGGCCAGAACACAAAATCGTTACTGGTGGTGGGGGGAGTAACATTCCCTTGTCTCTTTGTTAATATCAATCTGTATTTATTTAATTGCATATCATAATTTGGATTACTTCAGAAAGATTGAGAAAATGGAATATAGCTGTGACCTTCATCCACAAATATTTTAAAGTATTCCTTTATTAAGATCTGGTCACCTCCTGTGTATATCAAGTTCTTCAAATGTAAACAGTCTCCAGTGTGTGTGTGTGGGAGGGGAATGTCTCTCTGTTGGGATTGGACTTGTCTCCCCATTTAGAAACAATCCCAGCTTCCTCCCATTGTCTTGTGATTACTGGTTTTCCGAAGCCCTGGGTTTTGTATTGGAGCCAAGTTCCTGAACAGCCAGTGTTTGTTCACTCATTGTGATTCATAGGTGTCTTGGAATAGGTAAGTAATTACTAATCTTCCTCATCCATTGTCCTAAATTCCCCCTTCTTTATAGTGAAGAAACACAGTGTAACAATGGAGCAAGTATGAACTATTGAGAAAACACCTTTGTTCAGGTGGAGGCTTATTCCATTTTCCAAAGCAATGACACCATGCACACCTGCTTACTAAGAGTAGCAAAGAGAGCCAACGTCTTTACGCCCTTTACAAAATACATTTCTTATCCAGAAAGTTCTAAATTTCAGTGCTCTAAAATTCATGCAAATTTGGAGAAAAATTCTTAATTAAGGAACCCTGCTGTGTCTGAAGATAAATATCATTAGTTTGAACTACTGCTGCCATCGTGACTGTATTTCCAGATCTCCTGGAGAGCCCCAAAACTATGATGCCTAGTTCCTACTCCAAAGATTCTGCCTAATTGAGCTGGGGTACGACCTAAGATTCAGAATTGTTTTAAAAAGCCAAAGTTGAGCTCTTGTTAGGAGATTCAGAGGTTACTCAGTCAAGGGATGGTCACTGTTTGAATCCCCCTCTGGCCATTGGGAATTATTTTCCCCTTGTGTACAGGCCAACCTTGTTGATCTAATTACCAATACAAAATTTTCAGAATAGAGCAAGTGAATGAGATATTTAGTACTTATTTTCTGAATTTAAATGTAATTTAAGTCTACTTTTTAAATAATTTTGCTTATAAACAGATTATAAGCAGCCTTGTGGGTGGCTGTTTGAAACTTACAGTCAGCAGAAAGAAATGGCAGTGTAGTGTAGCAGGGGGGCAGGGGTGCCGGGAGCCTGGCAGATCTTCCAGCCCCCCCAAGAACTTTAACTGGTTCTTTCTTTGGGCTCTCTGGCATTCTTTCGTGCTCTCTTCCTCTCTGTAGTCATTCGTCCCCTCGTAGTCATTCTGCCGCCCTCATCTTGTCTCTGAGTTATGCCTCCCTTACAGCCTCAGCCCCCAGGCTCAGGAGTGCCCACTTGAGCATGCCCAAATCATACTCCAGGTGACCACCATCAATCAGGCATGCGTGCCTGGCACCTCCGGCACTCGGCCTCAGGTGATAGCCACAGAGGCCAGTGGAGTCAAAACTTGATCATCTTCATTTACCCTCCCCAAGGAGAAAAGGGAATTAAAAAAAAAATAGCACTGGACCAGACTTAGTGTAATAGCCAGCAGCCCTTCCTACATCAATAGTCCCAAGAGCTCATCTGTGTCATTGTGCCCAAAACTTTGTGTTCCAAAATATGTGCTAAAATTATTAAGAAAGCCAAATTGTGATCACTGTATCCTTTTTAATGTTGTAGAGAAATGCCATATATATTTGAGCTATTTCCACCTGAAAGATTAAAACGGGTAATCAAAATATTACACTTTAATTACCTGAACTTAATTGTGTGGGAAGTCCCAATTCTTAGCTTTCTAGGGCTGCTGTAACAAATTACCTCAAAGTTAGGACTTCACACAATGCTGATTTGTTGTCTTAGTGTTTTGTAAATTGGAAGGTCAACGTAAGTATAACCAGGCTAAAATCAAGATATCGACAGGCCCATGTTCCCTTCGAGATTTTTATCACCCCCTCAAAAAGCCATGCAATCACTGTCTCTCGACCCTAGAGTAGTTAATTATGCTGGTATTCAGTTATGTAAGCAAACAAGGGAGGAAGTATCTTTGGCTAATCCCTACCACATGTGACAGTCTCTGTCATTACCAGCTCAAGTCCTTCATGTATTTTGGGTCCACTGTCACTGACATAAAAGAACAGAACATAAAGAATGAAAGTTAGAAGTTACTTATTCAACCATCAATGAATCCAATTTTTATGAATGGTTTGGGGGGGTCATGTTTTTTATTTACTACATATGCAATAAACAGTGTACAGTATTATAATACAAAGAGACCATGTTTGTATTTAACTTCAAATTCATTTGCTTCTTGTTTTTGAGGATGATTTCTTTTTTAAATCTTGCCATTAAGGTCCATTCCATAACAGCCATGGAGAACAACTCCAAATGAGAGCCAATTGCCTGCAGAGGATATATAATTTCCATGTATGTTTCTGCCTTTAACTCCTGCTGAGTTCGTTTGCTGTTAAGGAATGCAGCATCAGTCCTCTCCTAGTCACTTGTCTTGAAATATAAAATAGCTAACACTTTCATTCTAAAAACTTCTGTCTGCATAAAGGCAGCAAATTATAAACTGACCATGTTGATTACTGGGGGGCAGATGTATGTGTGTATTTATGTTCATACATATGTATTATACACCTAACAAACACTGGAAAAATAAGAAAACGCATTTAACAGGCACGATTTCCTCAGCCCAGCCTCCTTGAAGATGAATAAATGAATGCATTGCAGCTTATTTCATGAGTTCTAGGTGTTCTTTAATATCCTCAGATACATTTCTGGGGCACATGCAAGAAAGTAAGGCTACTTTCAGAATCAGGCCCTGTACCCTCATAGCAGAAAACCTACCAAACTTAAAATTGAGTTTCTCCCCTAGACTCAAACCTTTACATTTCTGCTCCTGCTGCAAATGTTACACAGAATCATCTTTTCAGCATCCTCCTGTGAAATATTGTACAGTGGATACTGGAAGAACAACTCAAATGCCTCATCACTGCTCAATACCAGGAATGAAATTCTTTACCTGAGGGAAATTACCATGGAGAGCTGTGTACATGTACTGAGAAAAAAGCCACTCACAGGAAGGGCTGGAGTTAGTTGCAGGAGGGCAACAGAGGAAGGAGAGATTGCAATTTCTACACCTCAGAGCCAGTCAGGGAAAAGGGAGTGCTCTGGGCAAGAGTAAAGAGCCCAAGTCACCCAAAGGCCAGGATTTTTCTGTGAATCCCAAAGGGAAAACATGAGGGAATCCTAGTCAATATCCTCATGATAGTGGATGGCATCCAGAGGGGATAATTTGGGCTTTCGGGAAAGGGAAAGAAAGAAACTTCTCTAATTTTAGAAAGAATAAAATAAAAATGACATCCAATTTGTGTGTGAATGATAAGACTCAAGAAGGAAAATGAAATGCTTAAGCAGATGAAACAGAACTGTGCCTACACAAATCCTGTCATACCCAATTTCAGTCTCTAGGCCCTGAGGTGAGTACGATACTGAGATCGAAAAGGGTTTTTCAGGGTGAAGGGGGAATGGTCACTTTCTTTTAAGTCTTCCCACCCTTTCTTACAGAGTGTTAAATCATGCAATTTAAATTGCTTGGGAATTACTTTTACGAACCTGATTTTTATATGTGTCTCTTTTCTCTGACCTGCAAAGTGTTTCAGAACTGAGGACATGAGTAAACAATTTGAAATGTAATTCTCTACTTCCTTGCACTCCGGTGGGGGGAAATCAGACTAGAATGAGAGATGCTGTCACACACCGAACCAAGCAGAGTTTTTCAGGCAAGTTCTTTAGAAGACTCAGAAATCTACATTTTACAAAAGTCTAACCCCCCTTATCCCTACAGATCTGCTGTGGGAGCCCAAGACATGGTAGAGCAATTCAGAGACTGTGGTCCCCCTTTCTTACTGGTTTTCCTTACTTGCCAGGGGATACGGGCTTCATAAATTAAATTCATAAATAATTTGATTATTTATTAAATTAGTGGTTACCAGAAAGGAAGGAGGAAGGGGAGAGGGTAGATTGCATCAAAGAGGTCAACGATGCCATGAAGGACAGAACTGGACTTTCAGTGGTGAACTTAATATAATATATATAATAGTGATTTATAAAACACATCTGAAACTTATGTAGTGCTATAATACAATGTTTTTGCAATTGTTAAATATTTTAAAAATGAAGATAAAAACAAATTTTTGATCAAAAAAGGAAGATAGTCAGAATATTTTTAAAAAAATTGTCCTAGTCATATCTCATATGTTCACTCTCTAAACAAAAGCCATAAATATGGCTTTATGACCTGAAACTATAATCTACATAGAAGGAAACAGAAGCAAAACATTCCTTGACACTGACCTCAGTGATGTCCTTGGGGAAGCCAAAGATAAGGGGGGAAAAAGCAAGCAAACAAGCAAACAAACAAACAAACAAACAAAAATGGGACCACATCAAACTAAAAACAATGCACAGTGACAGAAACTACCATTCAAATGAGAAGCCACCCTACAAAATGAGAGAAAATATTTCCATATCACATGTCTGACAAGGGTCTAATATCTAAGATCTACAAAGATCTCACACACAACGAAAATAAAGCAACTCAATCAAAAATGGGGGCGAAAGCTAAATAGACACTTCTTCAAAGAAGATGTACACACAACACATGAAAAATGCTCATCATCCCTTATCACTAAGGAATGAAAATCAAACCACAAGGAGAGACCACCTCACATTTTTCAGAACAGCCTTATCAAAAAGACCAGAAACAAGTGTGGACAAGGATAAGGAGAAAAAGGAACAAAGTATATTATTGGTGAAAATCTAGACTGGAACAGACCTGTGAAAAATAGTAGGGCAGTTTCTCAAAATAATAAAAATAAATCTACAGTAGATTTAGCAATTCCATCCCAAGGTATCTTCCTGAAGAATGCAAAAAAACACTAATTTGGAGTAATATATACATTCCAGTGTTCATTGCAGCATTATTTACAATAGCCAAGTTATGGAAACAAACCACGTGTCCAGGGCAAATGGCGTATAAAGATGATGTGGTGTATATACACAATAGAATACTATTCACTGTAAAAACTGATGAAATTTTGCCATTTGCCACAGAATGGATGGAACAGGAGAGGATTGTGCTAAGTCAAAAGGAGGAAGAGAAATACCAGATGATTGCACTCATGTGTGAAATAAAACAAAGGAATAGAGAAAACAAGCCAAAACAAACCTCAGCTATCTGCAGAATTGAGGGTACCAGAAGGGGAAGCATGGGGAGTGGGACATAAAGGGAGGAGGTGTCCCAAAATGGCACCTTGGGGTGGGTGTGGTGTGGTAACATACACCTGAGGAGGTGGGATCCTATACCCCTAAATCATATATAGAGTGTTATAAAACACTATATATAGAGTGTTATAAAAAAGTATAATTTAAGAACAAAGTGTAGTTTTTCTTTATACATATAAATTATGAAAAAGTGAAGGGACTCATTAAATGATGACTAAATTCTTTCTGTGATTCAAAAATTGAAAGATTCTATGATGCTTAAAACTTACCTACTTCCAGCCCATTCACTCATATATAAAAATGCATGTGCAATAAGAAATCTGGCTTTAAATGGTGTCATTAATTGGTGATTCCAAATACATACTCCCAGGAAGACTGAAATGTATAGAGTGATTGGATTAGGGCATTTACTAGCAGCTAGAAGAGCAATTTTAGAAAACTGTGAAAAGTGAGTTTGCCCATCAACCCACTATTCATAAGCACTGGGCAGTAGAGAAAAAAAATCTCCATATTAATCAGTAGAGAAATGATTGTCAATGAAACACATGATTTGAAATGAAACAGAGAGAATCAGAGAGAAAGAAAAGTGGAAGAATTTGGGGAACAAAGGAAAAGATTGGAATAGGCAGAAAACAAGATCTATCAGAATTGCCTGTGACCAGGTAAAGAGTCAAGAAAAACTATAGAAAAAGCTGAGTTTGTTTTTCTATTTCTTAGTAAAAGAAAATGTTCCTCAATCTGAAAGGAAGAAGTATTTTCCACATACTTTCACTGACTGGGGATGAAAGATAACATTTCTAAAGACCCTTCAATTAGGGAAGTGAGTTCAGAAAGGGAAGGAGTGTTCAAACAGTCTTAAGAGGATGAATTGAAATTTGCCAGGAAGTGAGTAGGGAAATGTATTATCATAAATGGTCAATTCACAACTCAACCATTACATTGTAATATATCCTCAGCTTTCTATTTTCCCAATTAAAATGCTTCCATTTGCAATATATATGACAAACAACCCTGAAAATGCTTAGTGACACAGTTTTATTGGGTAAGTGTCTTTAAGACTGACAAATAGAATACAATGCAAAATCATTCACAATCTCGATGGATCTATATTGTCATGGTGGTCTTGAAAGTGTATATCGTCTTCAGAGATTTAAAAAAAAACATGCTTTTCAATTGTTTGGGCTATTACAAATATTAGAAGTCATTTGTTTTAGAGGTGTGATCCGTTTTTAGATAAAGCAACTTTTTCTATTTTCTCTCCACATATTAATATCTTAAAAATCTCATCCTTTCCCCAAGGTTGCAATTAGCTTCTCTTCCCAGATGCCTAGAAAATGTCAATTCATCTTTGAAGACTCAGTTCAGACATTTTTTCCTGTCTGACATTTATTTTCTGGCCACTCCCAGTTTAGCCATATAAGAGTTTCATCCTACATACCACTTTGTCATTATTTTTTTATTATCTCACCCACTCAACTCTAAGTAACTTGAAGCCAACGAAGGCATTTTGCTCATCTCTGTTTCCCTATTCTTTGGAATGGTGTGTGATCAGAGTTGCTGCTAAATAATTTGTTGAATGAATGAATAAAAATAAGTACCTTTTTTT
>PVIJ01013026.1:0-46928 GCA_004024925.1 Scalopus aquaticus | reverse complement strand
CCCCCCCCCCCCCCCCGCCCCCGCTGATTGTCTCTCTCCTATTTGGTTTCCTTATAGTCCTGTTATAAGTGAAACCATTCGATATTTTTCTCTTTCTTTCTGGCTTATTTCACTGAGTATGATCCCCTCTAATTCCATCCATGTCGCTGCAAATTGCATGTGTTTATCTTCTTTGAATGCTGAATAGTATTCCATTGTGTATATGTTATTGGTACACATGTTATTGGTCTAAGAGGAGGTAAGATTTCTATTGAAAAACTGCAAGAGCAGATTCTGGCCACCCTCCAGAATTAGATTTGGTAAAGACAGAGACCCATCTGATGGCACAGAGGAAAGGGGGCCAACCTTCCCCTCAACTTGTTAGTGGTAATAATGAGGCATGGGGAGAGGAGAACCGCCACTTAATGGCAGTCTTAAACCCACTGACATAGAATCCCTTACATTTGGCCAGTGCCCCTCCTGAAGAGGTTGTGAGGGCTCCACAAGCTTCACCATCCCTAGGAATGGGACTGGTACAACTTCTCATACCAGGCAAGGTACCCAGCTTAAGCGAGCTACTCTGGGGCAGAACAGTTCCCTCATCAATTCCCAATAGGACTGAATGAACAGGGTCAACCTACTGGGTGTTATTGGTCTTAAAACTCCTTTTTCCCTCAGGAATCTTTTGAGTTGGAAAAATTTTGTTCCCCCACCCCCACATCCCCAGAGCCCCCCAAAGATTGCAGATTTATTTGCTTCCACTTTTGCCTCCCATCTGCCCAGTGGGGCAGACATACAGTCTTTGCTGACCACATTGCTTACATGTGACAAATGGAGAATGGTTTTGGGAAAAGCTAATAAGGAAGAGACTGGTCCTCTCCACTTAGAGGCTATAGAAAACCCAAAACTAGAGGAAACTGTCCCTTTAGTATGCCCTAACGGGGGCCCCAATAATGAAGGTATGCAAAGATTAGAACACTCCCAGAAGTCCGTATTAGTAGGGCTAAGGCAGGGGATCCCTAAGCAGAAAAGTTTGGTAAGGTGCTGGAGGTTCAACACAAGGCCAACGAAGATCCTTCTGAGTTTCTTGAAAGAATTATACAGGCTTATAGCACCTATACAGGTGTGAACCCTGACTCAGGGAAATGCTAGAATGGCCAATGTGACATTCATTGCACAGAGCACTCCAGATATAAGGAGGAAGTTGACTAAGATTGATGGAGCTGCAGAAATGACTTCTTCCTAATTAGTTGACATAGACTTTAGAGTATATAATGGATGAGAAGAAACATAGGCCTGCACTGGTATTTGTAAAAAGGGAAGACAGGACAGGGTTCAAAAGAAAGAGAAAAGAGACAGTAAAAGAACCTCTATGGAGGGATCAAAGTATTTACTGTAGAGAGGAAGGCCACTGGAAGAACAGGTGTCCCTGGTTAGAAACAAGAAAGGGGAGACTGTATGAGAAAGTGGAAAGAAAGGAAAAGAAGCCCATGAAAGCAAACAATGGGGATTCATGCTTGCACTGCAAGATGAAAAATGGGCAAAGTAGATGGAATGAAGGACCAAGGAGGGCAGAAGAAGGCAAATGGTTGTTCAGAGGGTGGTCCAGACGAAGAATTGAGGGCCCCCAGTGTGTTCCACTTAATTTAGAGGAGCCTATTGCAATAACCCCCTTGGAGCTTAATGTAGGAGATATGGCTACATTCTCAAAAGTAGGAAGGGACACCAACAGTAGAGGTCTGACTGTGCACATCAGGGACATGTGTTTCCTAGAGCCCAGTAGCCCTTACACAAGGATTATTATCAAAAAGCCACATGGTGTCAGATGCCATCTTGCATATTTAAAAAAAAGAAGAAGAAGAACAATTCCCAAGGAAGGCTGTATTGTTCATGGTGAAATCATTTCTAGTATAACCTGCAACAGAAATGGAAAGAAACTAAGCCTTTGTCCTTTTGCTTTGTTTAAATGATGTCTTCATGCAAAGTGTCTAGATGGCTACAAGCAGGAGGCCATCTTTCTGTGGTGATCTAGAGACTATAGGCTGAGTTTCTGGTTCTGGCAGGATTTTAATCAAGCCAAAAGTAGCATATTTTTGGTTTACATTTTCTCTATTGAGATCAGAGAATGTTGTTGATTTTTATTCAATTTTTATTTTATTCTGCTTGCATTTGATTTAATTTGCCCTTTATTGTTTCCCAAGGTAGATGCTTATATGAATGATTACAGATCTAGTGTATTTATTCAAATGCAAAATTTTCCTCAAGGCAATTACTTTTGTTACATCTCACAGCTTTTGATAAGTTGTATTTTCTTTTCAGTTCTTAATTTTTTTTTCTCTGAAAACTATTTTGATCCTGTGTCTTACTTAGAAATGTATTGCTCAATCTCCACATAATTGAGGGTTTTCAGACTATCTTGTCATGGGTTTCTGGACTCATATTTGTACTGTGTAAAAATATACTTTTAATTTCTTTCCACTTTTTGGAGGTATATTTCATGTCCAAGAATCTCGTGTACTATCTTGTTGAATAGGAACATGTGAAGGGTGTGTCATCTGCTGTGGTTGCATGAAATGTTCCAGAGATTACAGTAAGATCCAGTTATTACACAGTAATGTTGACTTCAACTGTCTTTTTTGATTTTCTGCCCATTAGAATTTTTAATTCATGATTTGAGGGAATTGAATTCTACAGCCATAGCATTGGATTCATCTATTTCTCCTTGTGTTCTCCATTTTTGCTGCATATATTTTGCCTGTCTGTTATATGCACTGTGGCTCTTGGTAAAGGACTCCTTTAAGTTATATGATGTTCCTCTTTATTTCTAAGTTTTCCTTGATCTGAAATCTAATTTGTCATATTTCCTTTTTGGCTGTCCATTGATTAATGTTAATTGGGAACATTTTTTTCATCCCTTTATTTTTTATCTTTGTTTTTATATTTATTTATTTTTTAAAGATTTATTTATTTAGGCATACAAGCTGGGGTGCAGGCCAGAGGTGTGGGGTGGTGAGAGGGTTCACCAGAGATAGAGTGGGGAGCATAACAGGCAGATCAACCTAAATACACTGTTGAAGGGAGCAGCGGGCGAGGCAGGAGAGGTCTGCTATGCCATGTGGGAATCTCCCTGGCTGGGCATCGAACTCAGGCCGCAGCTGCCGACAGCTCCATAGCACTTCACTTTACCCGTTGTGCCACCAGGGAGGCCCCTGTCTTTATATTTAAAGTGGATTTCTTGTAGACAACTTAAAACTATGATTTCTAAAAATCTGATATTACCCTACTTGTCTTTCAGTTGTAATGAGACCACTGATTATTAAAGTGGTGGTTGATACAATTAAATTAATATTTAGCATGCGTTTTACATTTGTTGCTGTAAGGTCAAGCAGTGGAAGAGGCAAGGAAGCAGAGGGGAATGTAAGATAAAGAGGCCTTTATTAGCAACTCCCGGGCGAGGTTCACAGATCCCAGGCTGGGGTCTGTGGAGTCTCACCCAGCAACTAGGGGTGGCGGGATTTTATACAGGGTGAAGGAATTCCAAGGGTGGGGGCAACTCCATTTGGAGCTGGTGGCCTTGCAGGTGCATTCGGGCTGCAGCAGCGGCCTGTCTGGGTAGTGGGGACATGAGTTTCTTTCCAAGATCACACATCCTTTCTGAGATTCTTCCCAGCGCCCTTATTGTTGGGGAGGGGCGGGTTGAGCCTAGCAGTTGCCTTGCTCTTTTTGCCTTCTTTTTTCTGCCTTTGGTGTAATTGAGTATTTTACCTGAAAGGCTTTTTCTCCTCTCTTAAATATCAGTTATACTGTTGATTTTTAACTTTTTTTAGTTGTAGCCCTTGAGTTTTCACTGTATATTTACAACTGAGCCACCTCTGTTAAGTAACATTTGACCATTTCACTGGTCATGCATGTTCCTCCCAACATTTCTCTTTTCCTTTGTTTCCTGATGTTGTCATTTATTTCACTAGTTCATGAACTCAGTTATCAAAAACATTTATACCTTGATTTATTGTGCTTCATAGATAATGTGTGTTTTACAGATTGAAGGTCCATGCCCAGCCCTGGATGGAGCTAGTCTTTTTAGTGTCATTTTTTCAACAGCAGGTACTCATATGGTGAGTCTTTCTCATATTCTGGTAATTCGGACATTTTCTTTTTTTTTTTTTAAAGATTTATTTATTTATACATACAAGCTGGGGTACAGGCCAGAGGCGTGGGGTGGCGAGAGGGTTCACCAGAGACAGAGTGGGGAGCAGAACAGGCAGATCAGAAATACACTGCTGAGGGGAGCAGCGGGCGAGGCAGGAGAGGTCTGCTGCGCCATGTGGGATTCTCCCCAGCTGGGTGTCGAACTTGCATCGCGCGCTGCCGACAGCTCCACAGCGCAGCGCTCAACCGCTGCGCCACCAGGGAGGCCCCAGTTCGGACATTTTCATTGTCACTTACAGTGTTCTGTGAGCCATGATCTTTGATGTTGTAATTATTTTGGAGGACCTCCAGCTGTGTCCATATAAGACAGTGACCCTAATCTATAAGTGATACATATGTTGAGTTTTCCACCAACTGGTTGTTCCCCCTTCTCTCTTCCTCTCCTCAGTCTTCCCTACTCCCTGAGACAACATCACTGAAATTAGGCCAACTAATAAACCCATGATAGCTTTGAAGTGTTCAAGTATAGGGAATTTTTATGCCTGCCACTTTAAATAAAAATCTGAAAATGATTAAATTTAGTGAGGAAGGCATGCAGAGAGCTAGGCCTGTGGTAACAAGCAGTTAGACAAACTGTGAGTGCAAAGGAAAAGTTCTTGAAGGAAATTAAGCATATTACCCAACACACAAATGATAAGAAAGTACATGAACCTATTACTGATATGGAGAAAGTGTGAGCAGTCTGAGTGAAAAATCAAATCAACCACAACACTCCCTTAAACCAAAGCCTAATCCAGACAAGGTGAAGGTGCTGTGAATATTGTCGAAATATGAACAAAAGATTTAGAATATTATATAAACTTAGTTAATAAAAAAAAGTAGCAGATTTTGAGAGGATGATTCCCGTTTTGAAGGAAATCCAAACATGGTAAAATATTAAATAGCATCACATACTACAGAGAAATCTTTTTGTGAAAGGAAAAGTCAACTTATGTGGCAAATGTTTCCGTGGTCTTCACTGAAGAAATTGCCACAGCCACCCCAAACTTCAGGAAGCACCATCCTGATTAATGAACAACCAACAACATGGAGGCAAAAACTCCACCAGCAAAAAGATAATAGATTCTCTGAAGGCTTATATGATGGTTAGCATTTTTTTAACAAGAAAGTGTTTTTGTATTGACATATATATTTTTTCTATTTGACAGAATGCTGTTGCATAATTAATATACTACAACATAGTATAAACATAACTTAATATGCACTGGGAAACCAAAAACTTGGTGTGACTCATTTTATTGCTATTCATCTTATTACAGTGATCTAGAATCTGATTCCTCAGTATCTCTGAGCTGTCTGTACATTGTTGCTAATGTTATTTTTTTAAACAAAATATCATGTTCTATTGATAAATATATATAAAAGACATTTCATCTTCATTTTTTCCTTCTTTAATCCTCCACTTTCAACATTCTATTGAATTTTTTAATGTTTTCTTCAAAATAGGTATACTAATGACAAATTACCTCAATTTTTGCCTCAGAAAGTCCTTGTCTCCTTTATTTTTGAAGACAGTTTTGCTTGCTGCAGAAATCTAGAATAGTGGTTTTGATACTATAACTGAGTTGCCTCAGCGTCGGGAGCCAGCAACAGTGGTGATGGTCTCTCATCCTGGGGCTCCACCACAGGCTGGTCCTGGCTGTGGCATCTCAAAACCCAATAACCTCCCTTTTATGTACTTCTTGGATCTTAGAGTGGACCAATAAAGTCTGAGCTATGAGCTGATTGGTGCTAAATGGCCCTATCAGCCATAGAATTGAAAAATGGCCCAATCAGACTTTTAGGTGGGGCACCCTGAAAAAGGATATGAGCCAGGGTCAGAGGGAGCTGAGGGACACTGTTCCAGCCTCTGGAGAAAAAAGGGGAAGACTCTGTTCCTGGCCTCCAAAGAAAAAGGACCAGATCTCAAAAGAAGAAAGAAGGAATGAAGAAGCATCCAGCAGCCAACCTCTGAGGAAGGAAGAGAAGCCAAAGACGTCTGTCAGAGACCGGGCCTCTGGTCATGTTTCTGACATCACCTGAAAGGAGCACCAAAGTCTTCAGGGCTGGTATCTCAAAGAGCTGTTTGTTGTTGGTGTAGTCTAACAATTCACAAAGAGCTGTTAACACTTGGTGTCTCTGACACCATCTCTGTACATCTCTGTACATCTCTGGGGGGCCAGTAGTGATCATTACTGCTGGCAAGTGCTATCCAGCACTCCTGGTGACCATCACTACTGGCTAAAGCTATCCAGCTCTATTGACAGGTGACTGGCATTCTGCTTGTACTTCTCATGGGTCTTGGGTGAAATTGCCAGCCACTTGTGGCTACAGTAAGCTCTTTGTTTTCCTTGCTTATAAAGTAAACCACATGGCTGTTTTTGGAGCCTGAGGTCTCTTGCAATTGTGTGTGTGGGTGAAAACCCACAGACAGTGACCTGTTCTCTTATCAGGCACTGTCCTTTCTTCAGCTATAGCCCATAGGCCCCTATTATATAAGTATTGTATTGCTATAGCTCTTTGTTTTGGCTTATGGCTTTTTGGGGTTTTTGGCAGCTCTTTTGTCTAGAGTCCAGGTGGGCAGCCATTCCAGCATCCTCATTCTGGCCATCCTTCCATTCACCTGCTTTGACCACCCATGTTTCAGGTTTTTTTTCGTTTCAAATTTTTAAATGAACAGAAAAAAACTAAGCTAAACAGCCCCTAGAAATCTGATTGCACAAGTAAGACTACCCAAGGGCTAGAGGATAGAGACCAAAAAAGTGAGGGGGCCTGCTGGACTATGGTAAAGGGTTATTGGTGTTTCGATGGTGGACTTGGTATGGTAACATATATTTGAAGAGGTGTGAACCTATACCCCTAAAATGTATACATTGTTGTAAACCAACCTTACCTCTATTTAAAAATTAAATATTCCACTTCTCTTCTTGTTTTTTTTTAAAGATTTATTTATTTATGCATACAAGCTGGGGTATAGGCCAGAGGTCGGGTGGTGAGAGGATTCACCAGAGACAGAATCGGGAGCAGAACAGGCTGATCTACTGAAGTACACTGCTGAGGGGAGCATCGAGCAAGGCAGGAGACATCTGCTGCGCCATGTGGGAATCTCCCTGGCCGGGTATCGAACTCGTGCTGCAGTGGCTCTGGATAGCTTCATAGTGCTGCGCTTAACCTGTTGCACCACCAGGGAAGCCCCATACTTCTCTTCTTGTTTGCATGGCTTCTGAAATGATGTCTGGTTTCTAATCTTGTATCTGTATCTGTAGAGTGTTTTCCTCTCAGGCTTTTTTCAGCATAGTCATACATTGCTTAATGAAGTTTTGGTCAGCAATGGACCAAGCAATGTAACTGGGTGGTCATAATAAGTTTTCTAGCCAAGGATAGATGTATATAGCAGGCTGTACCACCTAGATTTACAGTAGAGTGTAATTACTCTATGATGTCAGATAAATGAGATCATCTAACAAAACATTTCTTAGAATGTATCCTCATTGTCAAGTTAGTTGTGGCTGTATTTTGTCTTTGGTTTTTTCCCCAAGTTTCAATATGATATGCTTTGCTGTACAATTTTCTTATCTTGCTTAGTGTTTTCTGAGCTTCCTGCATCTTCAGTTTTCCTTTTATCATTAATACTTGGAAAATCTCAGTGATTATTACTTCACTTCTTCAGTTTTTTTCCTTCTGTCATTTTTTTAAGTATCCCATTGTATATCTTTTATTCATTATCCTTGTCTCTTACTTCCTGTAGTCTTCTTTTTTTTTTCCCCCTTCACAAAACTACTGGTGCCAGTACTCCATCTGCCCCTCTACCCACCCTTTCTCCTATTCCCTCTGGTAACCCTTGCGGCCTCACAGAGTGGCAATATTGGGAGTGGCGCAGGATGAGGGAAAGATTACTCAAAGTCCAAAACTGGGTTGGAGTGATGAGAAACCTAGAGGGACTACACCAAGAAGATGTAGCCCTGATCCAAGGGCAGTCTCACATTTATTAAGAAACAGGTTCAGAGAAGGTGGGCAAGTAAGTGGGGAAGGTCCACCTGTGGGGATGCCATGCTGAGGTGGAGTAACCAGGGCTATTGCTTGGGGGTGGGGGGGTTGATTCCATTTTTTTCCCCCTAGTCAAAGTATACTATCTCTATTCTCTATTCTTACCTTACTTTCTGCTAATCTTTACAAGTAAGGTATTTTAGCTGATCTTGCTAATCTGGTTATAGTATCTTCCTGCTGTTTTCAGTAGACACTGGTTTCCCAGTATGTTTCTCATACCAGGACTTTTGTCTTTGGTGGGAAGCCACCTGCCTGACTGTATGTTTTGCTTGACCAACAGGAACTCTGGGCACTGAGCCAATAGGCCTGAGAACAAGGAGGGTTGGGGATCCCACAAGCAATTATCTTCTTTTTGCCAAATTCAAGTTCTATTCCTTCTATTATTTGCATAAATTGTTTTTGAGTATTTATATTCCACAACTGAGTGAAGCCGTCCAAAGTCTATCTTTCACTATTTGACTGATTTCACTCAGCATAATCACCTCGAGGTCCTTCCATTTTGTCTCAAATGCCACTGTTTTATCTTTCTTCACAGCTGTGTAATATGTCATCCACACTTTCTGTATCCACTCATCTGTTCAAGGATACTTGGGTTGGTTCCAGGATTTGGTAATTCTGAACAGCTCTGCTGTGCATATAGTTGTAGATAAATCCTTTCATTTAGAGTTTTCATGTTATTTGTATAAATACCTAATAGAGGTATTGCTGGGTCATAAGTAATTTCCATTTTTATTTACTTGAGAAATCACCATACATTTTTCCATAGGGGGCTGAACCAACTTGCATTCCCACAAGCAGTGTTTGAGGGTTCCTTTTTCACCACAACCTCACCAACATTTATTAATTCTGTTCTTTTTTATATGGGCCAAGGTGAAGTGATATTTCAGTGTTGTTTTAATTTGCATATTTTTTAAAGATTTATTTTTTATTTATACATACAAGCTGGGGTACAGGCCAGAGGCGTGGGGCGGCGAAAGGGCTCACCAGAGACAGAGCGGGTAGCAGAACAGGCAGATCAGAAATACACTGCTGAGGGGAGCAGCGGGCAAGGCAGGAGAGGTCTCCCGCACCATGTGGGATTCTCCCCGGCCGGGCATCGAACTCGTGTCGCCGCTGCCGACAGCTCTACAGCACAGCACTTAACCGCTGTGCCACCAGGGAGTCCCTTAATTTGCGTATTTCTTATAATAAGTGATATTGAACATTTTTTCGTATGTCTGCAGGCAATCTGAATGACTTCTATAGAGGAGTGTTTATTTAAGTCCTTTGCCTATTTTTTAATTAGGTTGTTTCTTTCCTGCTGGAAATTTACTTTGTAAATTTTGTCAGATGTATGATAGGTAAATATTTTTTTCCCATTCTGTAGTTTGCCTTTTTGCTTTTCTAGTGCTTTCTTTTGAGGTGCAAAAACATTTAAGTTTTTATCACCCACTTCAGTATTACAAGAAGCCTTAAAATCTAAACCAACAGAAGAATGAACAGGAAGAACTAAACAAGGTAATGAATAGAAGCACAAAATAATTAATACAATGGCAATTACAGACTCCCATGATCATCCTAAACATAAATAGACTAAATTCACCAATAACAAGACACAGAGTAGCAGGCTGGATTAAAAAAAAAAAAACCCAACCTTCTGCTGTCTCCAGGAAAAACACGTAAGAGCCAAACATAAACATAGATTAAAGGTAAATGCCTAGAATACAATTCTGCAAACAAATGATCCCCCCAAAAAGACAGTGGCAGCCATACTGATAGCAAATAAAATAGACTTCAAACTAAAAAAGATGACAAGACATAGAGGGTCACTCTGTAGTGACCAAGGGAATAATACAACAGAAAGACATAATACTCATTAATAGATATTCATCAAATGAAGAAGCTCCAAAATACATTAGACAAATACTATCATCTCTAAAAACAGACATTAGAGAAAATGATACATACTAGGGGGACTTCAATACCCCACTCTCACCAAGGGACAGATCAATGAGACCAAAAATAAACGCAGACGCAATAACTATAAATAAAGATCTAGACCACATGGGCCTAACACACATCTATTGGACATTGTACCCAAAGGGAAAAAATGAATACACATTTCTTTCAATTGTACACAGATCATTCTTCAGGACAGAACCACATACTGGGCCACAGGACAAACAAATACATAAAGTTTGAAATCATACCAACTATCTGAACCAACCATAAAGGCATCAAACTAGAAATCTACTATGAAAAGAAAGCAAAGAATCCCTTCATTACATGGAAAATAAAGAACATGATACTGAAAGGGATTGATGAGGAAATCGAAGAAGAAATTTAAAAAGTACATTGAGACAAATGACAAGGAGAACACAACTTTCCAGAATGTATGGGAAACTGCAAAAGCAGTAATAAGAGGAAAGTATATAGGAATACAGGCCCACATCAAAAAACAAGAAAGAACCCAAAGAAACAACCTAACCTCCATCTCAAAGAACTAGAAAAAGAGCAACAAAAAGCCAGTTGCAGAAATGAAATAATAAGATAAAGGGCAATCCAGGGGCTTCCCTAGTAGCGCAACGGGTTAGCACTTTGTGGTCCGCTCACATATTAGTACGTGTTTTTGTCACCAGTATCAGGTGGCTGCTCACGTATTAATATGTGTTTATCTAGTCTCCGGATTTTCATGCCATAGTGGATTTATTTGGAACTATTAGGAGCTATTTCTTTGGTCATACTCAGTCTAGAAGCTTTACACATTGTTTTGGTGAAAGTGTAAGGTGTTTTATGAGAGATATTTCAGTTTTTTTAATATCCAGTAGTTCAGGAGTTGTGTGTTTTATTGAATGCTTATACCATTCATGCAGTGGCTCAGTAAATGGTGGCTGGTAAATTTAAAGGGCACCAGCGCACAAACTGTTAAGTCACAGCACTATGAAGCTCTCAGCAGCCACTGCAGCACGAGTTCAATACCTGGCCAGGGAGTTTCCCCCATGGCACAGCAGACCTCTCCCATCTTGCCCGCTGCTCCCCTCAGCAGTGTATTTCAGTCAATCTGTCTGTTCTGCTCTTCCACTCTGTCTCTGGTGAATCCTTTTGCCATGCCCCCCTACTCCTCACCACACACACACACACACACACACCTCTGGCCTCCAACCCAGCATTGTATGGAATAAATAAATAAATCATTTTTTTAAAAAGTAATAAAAGACAATTTTGAAAGATCAATGAAACCAAAAACTGGTTCTTTGAAAAAATAAATAACAGACAAACTGCTAGCAAGGCTCACAAAGGGAAAAAGGGAGAAAACTCAAATAAAAATGATCATAACTGAAAGAGGAGAAATTGCAACAGACACAGCAGAAATCCAGAGGATAATCAGAGATTACCATGAACATTTACTGCAAACAAATTCAACAATCTATGAGATGGACAAATTCTTAGAAATATACAATGATCCAAAGTGGGATAAAGAAGAAACAGAAAACCTAAACAAACCAGATACAAGCAGTAAAATTGATACAGTGATCAAAACCCTCCCCAAAAACAAAGCCCGGGTCCAGATGGTTTCACAAATGAGTTCTACCAAACATTCAAAGATGAACTGGTACCTATCCTCCATTATTGTTTCAAATAATGGAGATGAAGAAATTCTACCAAATACATTTTACAAAGCCATAATCACACTAATACCAAAACCAAAGAAAACACAAAAACAGAAAACTACAGACAAGTCTCCCTAATGAACAAAGATGACAAAATCCTAGCAAAAAAAATCCAACAATGCATCAAAAGGATAATACACCATGGCCAAGTGGGATTTATGTCAGGGACAAAAGGATAAGGATGATTCAACATCCAAAAATTGATTAATGTAATTCACCACATCAACAAAAAAGAAATTAAAACCCATATGATCATATCAATAGATACTGAGCAAGCATTTGCTTAAGTTCAACATCCATTTATAATGAAAGCCTTCAAAGTTCTTGGGATAGAAGGACTATACCCTAACATAATACAATTAAATACAACAAACCTATGGCTAGTATCATTCTTAGTGGTGAGAAACTGAAAGTGTTCCCTTGAAGATCTATAACAAGACAAGGATGTACTCTCACCACTGCTTTTCAATATAATAACGGAAGTCATAGCCAGAGCAGTTAAGCAAGAGAAAGACATGCAAGGAATCCAAATAAGGAAAGAAGTAAAACTATCACTTTTGCAGATGATATGATAATATTTTGTATCTTAAAAAAATTAATACCTGGGAATAAAGGTAACAAAGGAGGTGGAAGACCTATACAAAGAAAGTTACAAAACATTGTTAAATAGAAGAAGACACAAATAAGTGGGAAGACATTTATGCTCATGGATCAGAAGAATTAACATTAACAAATGGTCATCCTACCAAGAGCAATTCACAGATTCAATACAATTACAATAAAAATCTCAATAGCATTCTTCAAAGAAATAAAACAGATATTGCTGAAATTTATATGGACTCTCAAAAAACCTTGGCTAGCCAAAGCTCTCCTGTCTAAGAAGAGGAATAAGGAGGTGCTACACTCTCAGGCTTTCAACTATGCTACAAAGCCATAATAATTAAAACAGCATGGCAGTTTTGAAAAAGACACGCAGACCAATGGAATCAAATTGAAAACCCAAAAATAAAGTCACTTGTATATGGTCAATTAAAATATGACAAAGAAACAAAGAATATGCAATGGAACAAGGCTAGTCTGCAATAAATGGTGCTGAAAAACTAGACCGTTACATACAAAAGAATGAAACTGGACTACTACCTCACTATACACAAAAACCAACTCAAAATGGATGAGACTTGAATATAAGACCTGAGACTATGAAATATGTACAGAAAAAAATATAAGTAAAACACCCCATGACATCTCAGAGGACTCCTCCCCAGAAGCAAAGAAAATGGAGGAAAAGATTATCATCTGGGACTACAGCAATCTAAAGGGCTTATATACAGCAGAAGAGACAATAATCACAACAGAGACACCCTACAGATTGGGAGAAAATATTTGCACTCCATACACCCAATAAGTGACTGATACTAAAGATCTACAAAGAGCTCAACAAAAAAATGAAGAACCCCATCAGAAAATGGGCAGAAGAACTAAAAAGACACTTCTCTGAAGAGGAAACGCAAATGGCCAACAAGCATATGAAAAAATGCTGACCATCACGTATAATCAGGGAACTGCAAATCAAAACCACCTGAGATACCACCTCAGTGAGAATGGCCCATATTTTAAAAACTGACAACAACAAGTGCTGGTCAGGATGTGGAGAAAATGGAACCCTCTTAAACTGCTAGTGGGAATGCAAATTGGTCCAGTCACTATGGAAAGCTGTGTGGAGGTTCCTGAAGCTACTACAAATGGAGCTTCCATATGATCCAGCAATTCCACTTCTAGGAGTCCACCCAAAGAACACAAAAACATTAATTCAAAAGGAAACCTGCACCTCTCTTTGTTTATTGCAGCACTATTTACAATAGCTAAGATATGGAAACAACCTAAATGCCTAAAAACAGATGAATGGATCAAGGAGATGTGGTATATATACATAATGAAAAACAATTCAGCAACTAAAAAAGATAAACTTATGCCATTCACAACAACATGGTTGGAGCTGGAAGGGATCATGCTTAGTGAAATAAGGAAAAAAATATATCAGATGTTCTCACAGGAGGAATATAGGGAAACCAAACAAAGTGTCAAAAAAAAGCCTATTATTTTTAGTTTGTTGTCTTTCTGGCTTAAATGGGTCTCCTGTGAGCAAAGTATTGATGATTAATTTTTTTCACCCACATTGTTAACCTATATCTTTTTATTAATAATTTCACAATATCCTGGCTTTCCCCCATCATGACTTGGGAAGTTGAACCCCAGCCCAGACACTTTCCCCTTCACTTCTTCCTGTTCTTTCCCCTCCACCAACCTTAGTTCTTGACTCCTTGGGAAATTCCTAAGGATGTATAGCCAGTATAAAGCATCTGCATTTTCCAATGAGGACATACTAATCTTTTTTATAGTTGTTTTTTAAGGGGAAGGATGATCCCAGTCTCAATCACACCATGTTGTGGGTGGTATAATTGTATCCTTTAAATGTTCTGAAACAATGCTGATCCCGAGCTGTAGAGAGCTCAAAAGTACTGGGCCAAGGTAGACAGGTCATTGTGGGTTCTCTCCTGCATATACAACTGCAAGACTACTCAGACCCAGGGAACAACAACAGTGGGGTTTATTTAACAAACAGGAAACACAGAGTTTCTAAGGCCACAGTGGACAGCTCTCTTACCCCAGATAGTGTCCATACTATCCAGAACTCCCAAACAAAAGGCCACTCATTCAAGATAGCACCGTCCCATCAACAAGGGCCTGGAGCTTGTAGCATATCAGCAAGCAATGGACCCAGGATTCAACTCACGGTGGCAACTGGAGATGCTCATGTGTTGTGTTGCTGCAGTAACACCACAGCAACCCATGGCCACAGTCTGCAAGTCATGTTGGACAGCACCAGATAATGGACTGGACAGCAACAGAGGCAACAGCACCAGGAGTCAGTTCCAGATGATCAGAAGCAGCTCTCTGAGGTGACCAATACAGAGTGCCAGTCAACATCCATCAACAGTGCTGGATGTTGCTGGACAGTAGTGCCAGTCACCATAGGACACCAGGAAGTGGTATCAGAGACAGCAGTGTTAACAGCTCTTTCTGAGTTGTTGCCCTACACAAACAAACAGCTCTTTGAGACACCAGGCCCAGGCCTTTGATGCTTCCTTCAGGCAATGTTGGAGACATTTGCGGTGGCTCCATCTCTGTGAAGCTTCTCTTCAATCTTCAGTGGTCAACTGCTGATCCTTCTTTCTTCAGAGGCCAGGAACAGAGTACTCTACACTGGCTCCTGCCCTGCCTTACACACTCTTTCAGGATCCGTCACCCTGTAAGCCTGACTCAGCCATTTTCTATCCTAAGTGACCTATTGGACCTCTTAGGGCCAATCAGCCATTATTGATTATTGATCCAGATAATTAACCAATGAACTGATTGAACACATGGTTCATTTAGCTCACATCTGATTGGTCCACTCTACAATCCAGGTGTCAAATATAAAAAATGCTTGCCCTAACCTCAGGGTAAGCCTATGGGCAGGTGGACTCCAAGGAGTCACAGCCAGAGACAGTTTCAGTGGAATCAAAGGCACTCTGCACCTGGTAGCCCTTCAGTGATGGTGGATGTAGCAGCATAAAAGGGGGCACACCTACGGCAGCTCTGGGACATGGATTCCAGCTGCTGCAGGATGCGCTCCTCTGGAAGCCAGCCATGTTCGCCCAAAACTCCATAGACCTCTCCACTGCCTGTGTCTGGTCCTTCAACCCTGAACCAGGAGCTAACTGTTTCCATCTGCAGCCACAGTGGGGCATTGTAGCGCCAGCAAGGCACAGAGCAGGTTCTCTATGATCCAGGCAAATGGGTAAAGGAGTCCTGGTGCCCTCAGTGGCTTTTTTAGGCTTTTAATGTTTTTCTACAGCATTTGTAGAGAGGTAACCAGGTGTAGGGCAAATGCCATAATCAGGCAAGGGTGTAAGCCCACAAGTATTGCTCATTGATGTTAATAGCGGGAGGGTGGAAAAACTTGATTTACCCTGTAGTCAACCTGCCCTGGGATTGTGTGGTACGGGAAACACTGCCACTTGCCATCACTGCTGGCCTCTGCCTACAGTCTGTGCCCCAGTGAGTCCACTGATGGCAGGTGGTAAAATACCTTCCACCTGCTGCCACTTGCACTGCCTGCAAGCAGCTCTTCTGGGGCCAGACTCCAGAACCCCAAGGTTGTGCTCCAGCACTGTAGGGTAAGTGATGGTCAGGCTTTTTTGCCATTGGCTCTGTGGCTATCACCTGTGGCCTTGAATGCAGGAGGCACTTGGGATCTTGGGCTTGGAGTGTGTATGCCTGATTGTGGATACCTGGAGTATGGTGTGGGCATGTGTGAGTGTGCACACCTGAGCCTGAAGGCTGAGGCTCTAAGAGCAATGTCACACAGAAAACAGCTATGAGAGGACAAGTGACAGTTATGAGAGGAAGAGACAACAAGAAAACACCAGAGAGTACCCAAAGAGAAAAGGGTATAGATCACGCCAGGAGCTGGGAAGCCTACCAGCTTCCTGTCCTCTGGCCTCCCTGCCGTGTCAGCCTGAGGGCTTGCCCCACAACAGTTGGTGTAGAGTATTAAAGCCTGCAAAAAACACTGAGGGAACCTCTCTGGTGGTTCAGCGGTTAAACACTGCACTGTGGAGCTGTCAGCAGCAGTGATACGAGTTCGACGCCCAGCCTGGGAGATTCCCACAGGGCGCAGCAGACCTCTCCTGCCTTGCCCTCTGCTCCCCTCAGCAGTGTATTTCTGTCAATCTGCCTGTTCTGCTCCCCACTCTGTCTCTGGTGAACTCTCTCACTGCTCCACGCCTCTGGCCTGTACCCAGCTTGTATAAATAAATCATTTAAAAAAAAAAAAGTCACTGAGGGCTCCAGGACTCTCCTTTATCCATCTGCCCAAATCCAGAGAGAACCTGCCCTTTGTTGCCACTACAAACACTTAAACCTGGGCCTGCCATCATCAAACCCCGCCCACTGAAGTAGACCTCCTTGTCGTCACCCTGCAGCAGGGTGGCCTGGTGCTGCCAAGGCAGTGCTCTGGGCAGCCACTGGGAAATTCCCACTCTCCTTGGGAGCCCCAGGGGCTCTTTGCTCAAACCTGGCTGGCATGGGAAGGAGCTGCCCACAGGCAGCAACTTGAGCCACTGCTTTGCCCTGCTGCTCGTGCTGCAGGGCTCCAGTTTCACTTTAATTCAAAGATTATCCTAAGATGTCGTGTTTTGTCTTTGCATTGGACTACTGAAAAAGACTTTTTTTAATACAGCACATGTTAAAATATTTGGGGCATATTTCAAAATGCTATTTTCTTTCCAATTTTGAAGATTCTGAATTACCCTGTGACCTAAGTGCTCTGGCAGATCTAAGAAAATAAGTTGTAGAAGCAGGATGGCACTGGGAGCACAGGTTTGCTGTAGAGCTGCGCAGACAGGTCAAAAGGAGCCCTTGGTGGCTTTTTATGCTTTTTAATGGTCTCTTGTAAGGAGGCAGCCATGTCCAGGGCAGGCAAAGGGGCCCTGGAGGCTGACAAGCCTCCTAGCCACTGGCAAATCTTCATCTCTCGGGCTCTCTGGCGGTGTCCCGTGGCGGCAGCGGTGGCTGCTCTGCTTCTAAGTCCAGTCTCTGGCCCAGGTGTGCCCCCTCACACCAGGCCCACATGCTACTCCGGGTGCCCGCCATCAAGCATGGGCATAGGCCTGCAGAGGTGCATGGAGGGGAGGGTGGAAAAAAACTGGTAATTTTCTCATTTACCCTACAATCCACTCCCTCAGGTTTTTGTGCCATGCAATTCACACATTTCCCTCAACGAATGTGAACATAGCCCACAGAATGAAACAATGCAGCAAAACATAACAATGCAGCAAAACAACAAAATACAAGTAAGCACAGGAAGGGCAACAACCTGTGGGCAAAAGACAAGATTATTGGCACCAACAGATGATCCACCAATTCTGTTCCCGAAGGCACCGCTCATTCTAGGCGGGGAACTACACCGCATCTACCCCCAGGATGCACTCAACTCTTGAGATTGGTGATACTACTCTTTGAGCGTTATCGCCCAATCTCCAGGGGTACTCTGCCATCACTCCAACATTCAGCTTTCATAGCACCAATGTGACCCACAGACCCCTGCATTCAGGCCAACCCTTTGCATACGCACTTGGGTCTGGGATCCATGGATACAAGCTCCACATGTGGCCTCTCTTGGGTCCCCTCTTCGGCAGTGGTCTCTACCACCAGCCATGTTCCCCACCCGCCCCCCAAGGACAGGTTCCTCAGCACCTCACCCTAATTCAGTCATGAACAGGGCATCACACAGGTGATTTTAGGAGACTCACTGGCTTTTAACAACCTTTCAGCCACTTAAGCACTCAGGACTTCCCAACCTTGGCACCAGCTTTTGCCTTAAGTTGGCTTTTACATCTCCTCTGCCTGGCTGCAGAGGACCTGGCAAGGGCTTTCTCCCTCAGCCAATCTTGGGCTGCTCTCACACCTGCCCCTTGCTCTACTCTGGCTATTGCGTCTCTGGGCTACAGCCCTGGGAGTGCCAGGCAGCACGCAGGCTGCTTTTGGCCACCAAGGCCCACCAGCTGCCTCCCTGATTCCCATCCTCTGGGGTGTACAAACAATACCTTCCATCTGCATGGTCCCATAGTCATAACTTAGTCCATAAGTGCTTTCCTCGTTCTTCCTGATGAGCCTGCTGCCTCCAGGTCATGGGCTGGTCCTTGCCGGCCGTCTCCTCCTCCATCTGAAGTCTTCTCCCACTACTCCCAAACCTTGTCCGCCTCTTGTGCTCAGCATCTTCAGCTTTTCTCTCAGCTCCTGGACTCTGGCCCACCTCCTGCGCATCTGTGGCACCTCCAGCATTGCCCAGCTTGCGGTCTGCCACCCCTCAGTCCCTCCTGAAGTCTTCGGAGGGCTCCATACCCATCTGTATTGATTCATCCTGCCGAAACTATGCCAATTGTCACAGCAGGAAGGACACCAGGAACACAGGTTCTCTATAGAGTTACGTAGACGGGTCAAGGAGGACTTCTGGAGCCCTCGGTGGCTTTTTATGCTTTTTAATGGTCTCATAGGGAGGCAACCATGCACAGGGCAGGCAATGGGGCCAGGGCGGGCCGGGAGGCTGGCAGGCTTCCAGCCCCCGGCAAATCTTCACACTCTCTCAGGCTCTCAGGCAACATCCTGTGGCCTCTCTGCTGCACCCCAAATGGCCCTCTGCTCCACGCTCTGTTCTCTGCTGTTTCTTCCGCTGCCATTGCTGCTCTGCTTATAAGTCCAGTCTCTGGCCCAGGTGCGCCCCCTCACGCAGGCCCACACCCTACTCCAGGTGCCCGCCATCAAGAATGTGTGTAGGCCTGCAGAGGTCCATCATTGAAGGGAGGGCAGAAAAACCTGATAATTTTCTCATTTGCCCTATATAAGTTCATTTCAGTTTTTTTCACTTTTTTATCATGAGGTCAGGAATGATTGCTTCTAAGTTACTTAAATGTCACACCAAAACCCAGAAGTCTTTAACTCAATTTTTGATGAGTGACTGCTGACAGATTTAGAGCCTCTTCCCATCCTCTTCCCTTTATGTTCCGCATCTATCCAAAATAGTATAAAGGCCTTCGTGCTCCCCCTCTGGTCATAGGAAGAGATTATAAATCCACACACACTTAAGTCCTATGCATGAATTCATGCCCTAGCCCAATCCCCAAACCTCAAAGAAGAAAAAAATCCTTTTACTCTGCTCTCTCAAGCCATTTTTTGCACACTTAAAACGCTTGCTTTTGTCTCTGCCAGGCCTCAGTTGTGGAAGTAATCGCTTGTACACAATTGGCAGTGTGTGGTGTCATTGAGAAATCTGACTCCTGTGCTTGGAGGTTATATACTGCTCTACTCCACCCAGGAGCTTGGATATGTCAGAAGTTAACTGGGTAACTCAGAGTGACTTGCTAGGAAATAGTTCTTCCTGAAATTGGAGAATAGAGATTTTATGTTCTTCAAATGAAAATGTAGGGAAATGAAATGTAGGGAAAATGGAGTTAAATCAAGCTTTTTTCCACCTTCCTACCACTAGCCTTTATGGCTAGCACCTGCAGTCTTGCATTCCTCCTAGGTTGCTTACTTGCATGGATGCGTGGGGCAAAGAGGCATGCATGCGGCACAGAGCCTATGATTATGGACATCTGGGCCCAGAGAGCACAGGGTGTGCGCATATGTAAATATACCTGTGCCCAGAAGCAAGGGCACTCCTCAGCTCCTCAGCTCTGGCATTTAGCATAGTGGTGGTGTCATTGAGACTAGTGGGCTCAGTTTCTGTCTCCCTGCCTGCTGCTCTGTCCCCTGATTCAGTACTAAAGGCCCAAAAAATGATACCAAGCGCTCCAAAATCCTCTTTTCATCTGCGAGAATTGACAATGAGCCTACCTGGCCTGGGGTAAGGTTGCACAACAAAATACCTTGGAGTTTTTGTCATGTTTTATAACTGTGGGCAGTTCCCTGTTGTAGTGCCAACAAGGAACAGGGCAGGTTTCTATGACCTGGGCAGACAGGTAAAGGCGCCCTTGGTGGCCTTTTCAGGCTTTTAATTATCTTTCTGCATTATTTGTAGAGAGGCAACCAGGTAAAGGCAGGCGGGGGGCCGGGGATCCAGGAGGCTGGTAGGCCTCCCGGCCCCCCACGAATCTTCATTCTTTCTGGGCTCTCTGGTGTTCTCTCTTGGTCTCTCTGCTGCACCCCACCACATGGTCCTCTGCTGCCACTCTTTTCTTCTCCAGGCCCAGGTATACCCACTTACACTTCAGTTGCCCGCCGTCAGACATGCATGTAGGACCTCGGGGGTCTATCATTAATGCTAATGGCGGTAGGGCAGAAAATCCTGATCATTCTTTCATTTACCCTACACCTGTTAATGATAGCGGGAAAATGAGGCCTTTTTAAACTTTAAACAAAAGGCAGTGTCTTAACTGCTACCAGTTACTATATTGGTTCTGCACAATTATAAGACTACTCAGGTTTAGGAAACAACATTGGGATTTATTTAACAAACAGGGGACGGTAAAGAATTACTAAAATTAACATAGGAAAAAAATAAAAAATTACTAAAGTTAACATATGGCCGTTTACCTTACTTAAAACAATGTCCAGTCTTTTAAGTCCCAGAAAAGTAACAAAGATGGCATCTTCCCGCCACTGCTGATGTGGAGCTCCTCTTCCAAACAATAGGCCACGATTCCAAAATGGCATCTTCCTTCTTGTGCAGACACGCAACAATTAGACTGTAGGCCAGATTCCAATTCACGAGGATGACACAGAACACAACTGGAGATACTCCCGAAACTGCCATGGTGCCCCAGCACAGTACCAGGCCAACAACACTGCACATAACAACCACAGCAGCCAGACAGCCCATCAACCTGCACTCACGCATCTTAAGAAGGCGCCGGCTTTGGGCCTCTGCCTTCTTCCTTTAACTGCAGTAAAGACAAAACTGGGAGCAGTTTCCTTTGTTTGGCTACTTGCAAAGCCTCCAAAGTCCCTGGCCCTAAATCTTCATTTCCACATCGTGGTGGGCTACTGACTCTCCTCATAACAACGGTTCCTTTTTGTTTTACATAATGGCGTCTGTCCTCTTCCTGAGTTCCCCTTTTTAAATATTTTTTAGGAGGCCCTGCCCAAAACCGTGCTTGGTTTACCTGGGCTTACCTGGGGTTTCAGATTACAATTTACCTTTAACAGTAAACCCCTGTAGGGGGCGCCAGTTTGCCGGACTTGACTCAGCCCGGTCACATTAAGACATTGTAGATTTCAGTGACCTCCATTGCAATCTGCATATTTGAAACTGACCCCTCAAGGGCAGCACGGTCCAGTTATGCTTTAACTAGTAAGGGCTCTTTTACCATATCACTATTTCAGTGTTTCTGCCAAAAATTGACTAGAAACAGCTCTGAGGCACATGAATATAGGAATTTGTGGTCTAAGTTGTCATGCCTTTTTCCTTATATCTGCACTCTTAAGTTAAAAATCACTTTCTAGCCCATTAGAGAAAAAAATGTGATAAAAGTTAAAAGCAGTATTTCTCCACAAAAATAGTTTCCTCCAGCCAGCTGCATCTGACTATTTCTAATTGCTTGGAGTACTTTAGAACAGCTATCTGTTCTTTAGATGGCTATCTGAACTTCATTAAATTTGATTTCCACAGGCTTTCTGGACAGTCATATTTGGTGATGGGAAGAGAAGAAATTTCTAGTTCCTTGCTATGTTTTTATTCATTGCAATTGCATGCAACATCTGTCTCATGGAATGCAATAAAAGGTGGATAGTAAGGATTAAGTGGGTAAATGAGTGAACAAAATGACCTCATAAGGAATTAATGGTTCTTAAAATACTAATATTTGTTTCATTTGTGTAGCATTTCTGTCATTTCTGACCATTCTTTGACCATTTGAGAGAAATAAGATGTGAGAAAGGTTTCCATCTGTTCATATGCTGTTGAATTAATGAGGCAGTAACTGGACAGAGTAAGTTTTTCATGACAGAGTCATACAATAAATGTTTGGAGAGACAGTAATTCATAATAATAATTCAGAGCTACCTAGTGTTATCAGTCTCACACATTCTATTATACACATATCTTTGTTGTTTTAGGACTCAGTTGCTATTGAGGATGTGACTGTGAACTTCACCCTGGAGGAGTGGGCTTTGTTGCCCACTTTCACTGAAGAAACTCTATAGAGATGTGATGTGGCAAACCTTGAGGAACCTGGCCTCAATAGGTAAGGATGGCATTCATTCACCTAGTCCTTTAGAACAAGTGTTTCTTTCCCATCAGTATTGTTCTAATGTGAAATGTGGAAAGGACGGACCTAAGTACATAAGCCAGGCATTCTCACATCTCATCGTGGAAGTAGAATACAGTAATTTGTGCTTTCTAATAACTTGGGATAACTTTTCTGGGACTGTATTTTTTAGAGGAAAAAAGAGAAAATCATGACATTGAAGACCAATACAAAGAGCAGAGGAGAAAACTAAGGTTAGTCACAGAACAGAGCATTGTGTCTCATGAACCAAATAAGAGAGAGACATTCAGCGAGGGAGGGGGAGGATAAGGGCTCAAATGGGGGAGAAAAGAGCACAAGGGACTATGGTGACAATTCGTGGATGAATTGGTGGTGGGAAACCTACAGGGAATAAACAATAATGTAAAAGACATTAATAATAACAATAAAAAATATTTTTTAACTGTTTTTTTTTATTTTTTTAAAAAAACCTCTGCTTCAAATTTTCACCCAAGATATTCTCTTTATGTTGTTAGATGCTCAGTATTTCCCAATAACTCACTTGGAAACAGTATTAATAAGCCTAATCTATGAATATCACTGTTCTGATGATGACTAGGTTAAAGTTCTCTTACAGAACATTCAATATATTCAATACTAGAGAATTCAGATGAGACACAAAACTTACACTCTCCTTTAAGTCATAATCATGTAATTCAAATATCCTAGTAAATACAAAATTATTGGTAAAGAAGTCATGTTTCTCATTTTTTACAGAACTCATATGGTGGAGTAAATCTGTGAAGGTAAAGAGAATAATCAGAAAATCTATGAAGGTAAAGAGAGTAATCAGTGTGGAAAAAAGAGCAGGCTCATTCCAAATCTCAGTCTGAACAAGGAAGTTACTCAAGTAAAACCATATGAGTGCAGTATGTGTGGGAAAATGTTCATGCATCATTTATTCCTAAATAGGCACATCAAATGTCACACTGAACTTAAATCATCTGAGTATCTGAAATATGAAGAGATGCCATATAAATGTCACTTATGTGGGAAGGCCTTCAGTTTTCTCCAATTTTTGGAAAAACATGAAAGAAGTCACAATGGAGACAAAAGCTATAAATGTACAGAATGTGGGAAAACTTTTATGACATTCAAAACCCTTAGAAGACATGTCATAACACATAGTGCAGATGCTCCTCATAAATGTAAGGTATGTGGAAAGGCCTTTATTTCTTCAGCTTCACTTCATATACATAACAGAACCCACACTGGAGAAAAACCTTATGAATGTAAGCAATGTGGTAAAACATTTGCTTATCAGCAAGGTTTCCGAATACATGTAAGAAAACACACAGGAGAGAAACCCTATGAATGTCAGCAATGTAGTAAAGCATTCACTTATCTCAGTTCTCTTCGAAATCATGAAATAAATCACACTGGAAAGAAGCCTTATGAATGTAAGGAACGTGGGAAAGCCTTTATAACTCGCTCAACTCTTCGAGTACACATGATCATGCACACTGGAGATGGACCTTTCAAATGTAAAGAATGTGGGAAAGCATTTATTTCTTCCAGCTCATTTCAAATACATGAGAGAAGTCACACAGGAGAGAAACCCTATCAATGTAAACAGCGTAGTAAGACCTTCAAATAGTACCATTCGTTGCAAAGACATGAAAGGAGTCATAGTAGGGAGAAACTCTTACAATGTAAACAATGTGGAAAACCTTTCAGACATTATAATAATTTTCAGTTACATGAACGGACTCACACAGAAGAGAAACCCTATGAATGTAGGCAATGTGGTAAAATTCTGAATTCTCACCGAGGTTTCGAAAAAAATCACACTGGAAAGAAACTGTATGAATGTAAAAAATGCGTTAAAGCATATGGTTGTCGCAGTTCTCTTCAAAACCATGAGAAAACTCACAGTGGAGAGAAACCATACAAATGTAAACAATGTGGTAAAGCCTTCAGAGATTGCAGGTACTTAAAAATACATGAAAGAATTCACACTGGAGAGAAACCCTATCAGTGTCAGGAATGTGGAAAAGCCTTCACATGGTATGAAAGTTTACAAATACATGAAAGGTCTCACACAGGGGAGATACCCTTTAAATGTAGACAGTGTGGCAAAACTTTCCTCTCTCATCCAGCTTTCCAAACACATGAAAGAAATCACACAAGCGAGAAACCCTACAAATGTAAACAATGTTGTAAAGCCTTCAGTTGCCCTGGTTATCTCCGAAGACATGTAAAAAGTCATACTGGAGAGAAACCTTATGAATGCAGGCATTGTGGTAAAGCCTTCAGAGAAAAGAAGACCTTACAAATACACAAAAGTACTCATACTGGAGAGAGACCTTATGAGTGTCAGGAGTGTGGAAAGGCCTTCATTTCTCTTAGTAATATTCGACTATATGCTAGAGTGCACACTGGAGAGAAATCACATAAATGTGAAGGATGTGGGATAACCTTCAGTCATCCCAGTTCTTTCCGAAGACATGAAAGGACTCACTGGATAAAACCTTGAAATTAAACAGCATGTGAAAGTCTTCAATGGCCCATGTCCTTATTTGTGAAAAATGAAAATATATAATGAATGAAAAATAAAAATAAGTAACATTAAAATGCTTGATGGACATCTATCTGTATAATATTCCTGAAAACATTCAACATGAAAGAGTTGTTATAAAAATTATAAATATATTGTATTTACTAAGCCTATTCTTAAAATCCACATTGGACATTCAGAAATCATCATTAGGTATAATCATTTTATGAGTCATCTTTCAACAGTAGTGTGTAAGATTAATAGATAGTTTGTTCCCTAAATTAGTTAATACTTTCTATTTTGAATTCTCTTGGATCCATGTACTAATTGAAGTGTATTTCTAATATGCAGTTGGTTTAAATTTTTGTAGTATTTTATTTGTTTTGTAATAAGGGCCATAGCTCCCTCACAATTTGGTATTTGTTGGTAATTTCCTAGTTTATGGATCATTTCCTGAATATACTCAATTATATAATTTGTACTTTTCTCCTTTTGGGGGGTGGCATTGGCTTTTTCCATTTCCTGTGCTAATAAACTATTGGAATAAATTCTTATATGCAAATTTATCAGAGGGTATGGTTTTGTGTGATTATTTTCATATTTGAGCCTTTGTTCTTTGTACTTCTTTCTGACTGATATTTGGTAAATAGACTTAATTAAGAAGAGATACCTGTGATAGAATAACAAAATCTAAAGCTGGATCTTTTACCCCTGGATTATTTTAAATCAGTAAGGGCCTAGATTTTCCATAATTCCTCCTCTTTATGCTTCCATGTTAGAATTCACAAGAGCCTCATTTGGATATGATTTGAAAGGTAGACGTGAAGAAGGCACAGTCAGATTTTGAAGCCACCATACAGGGAGAGAGATACATAGGGGTTTCAAGCACATCTTATAGCCCACTATCCTTATATTTTGCCATTCCAGTCAATAGTATACCAAAAGAAAAAAAAAACCAAAACTGTTTGATTTCATGTTTTTAGAGGTGTAGGTTTCCACTGATGTCTTCACAAGATCCACATCTAGTATCCATCAGGTTGCTTTTTAAAATTTTTTTTATTTTTATTTATTTGTGTGTGTGTGTGTGTGTGAACCCTCTGTGTCTTACAAATTATAATCCAGACTTTCATGTTTGGGAGTATGGTCTGATTCCCCTCTTCACTAGAGTATATTGTTTACAAAGTCTAATTGGTATAGGAAACACTTCATATTTTTTGGTAGTTCTGGGTCTGCTTTTCTGATTCACCATGACATCTGCAATGGTGCAGTCAAAAAAAACTTAGAAGTGTGTCTCTCTGCTGCATTGTGCCATGGCTACCTTGACTTAGACCTTCCTTGTGAGAATAAGCACCTTCATTGTGTTAGGAAGACTTTAGGTGTTTTCTATTGCTGTAGCTGAATGAAAACCTCAATGTGTTCTCAATTTATGTTTGATTGTATGTGATTTATAGTATGTGCATTTTTTAGTCACATGCAACTGTAGTTGTTTCATATCGTTTGTTAACAGTTTGCTAGCCGTGATATGCTAGTGAACATTGTAGTTTTCATTTGCTGAGGATATACTAAAATATCCTATTATAATTATGTACTTCACTTTTTTTTTTTACTTTCAGGTAAACTTTAATGTTTTCTTCATTTAATTATACATTATGTTCTAATTTTGTTGTGTGCATACAATTGGGGTAATTTTTTCTCAGGTATAATTTATTTTTTTATTCTTTGATAGTACCATTTTTGTCATAAAACTTCACATCGATTCTTAATATAAAGAAACTTAAATACTTGTTTTTATAGTCAAATAGAGGAATGTAAGTAATTCTAATAATAAGAATGATGACAAATGGCATGTAACCATGGGTGTAACATACAGGTTGCTCAGGACTTATAGGATTTTTGTCTTGTGTTAGATGATTTGATTTTTATTCATGATAGCAAGATAATCCTGTATATTAACTGTTAGGAGCAGTAAACTTTATCCTATCATAATAATAAACCTTGTTTTCTAAGGCAAAACAGTATAGTGAAGTTGAACTTGATTTGTAAGAATCTTCAGTCATTCATTACTATGTAGAGAGAAATAGCCGTTTTCTGCATGTGTGCATCAGACCTTCAGTAGAAAGGAACTTTAATACAAGTAGTGCTGTGATAGAAGAGAAAAAATATAGTTTAAAATAATTTCCAATTAAACACTCAAAGTTACCCATCCCCTCATAGGTAAATACCCAGCCAAACAAGGTTGGCCCAAACCAAGGCAGCTGACATCCAAAGGCTTGTCACAAATCTAAGGCACTTTCCAGTGGGAAGCCATAGGTAAGGGGCAGGAGGGGCCAGGCAAGTCTGCAAGGAGATAGAAATAGTTGTTTCTAATGATTTAGAATTGAATCTTAAAGATATTTAGAGACACAGTTACAAATGCCCTTATTTTTGCCCCCTACTTTGTCATTTTCACCAGATACCTGATGAAGGAGTTGTGTGACAATTCTCAACAGGAAACACTTGACCTTGCAATGAATATAGGGCAGCTCCCACTCCTCAGGAACAACTATTGCCTTTCCTGCTTATTATCTAAGCACTGATATATTTCCTACAATGTATTAGGCACTGTGGATTATATAGTACTTTAATTAAAATAAGTTCACCTCTTTATATACATATGATAAATGTGAATCATTAAATGCCCAGACATATGTAGCAGAGCTAATGTTTTAGATATATTTCATGACACTACCTCCTTGCATCATCATAGCAGATGACCACTTGGCTTTATAGATTATTTATTAGCCAGGCAGGTGGAATTTGTTTCCCTACCACGGCTGCTTGCTGAATGTGGATAGGCTTCATTGGCAGGGTGCCATTAATAACTCAACAAATGAGACAGTAAATTAAACAAGAACTTTACTAAAATACTTGAACAGAATTTAGGAACCATAGTGATTCAGTGTCCTAGATCTTTCCAATACTCTCTGCTGACTAGATTCAAATATTTTTTGAAACATCCTAGTATGTTGCTTGTGCATTACACATGGCTTTAAAATTAATATTCAGATTTATTTAAGTGTGCCTGCAGTCACTAAACCGCAGGGATGCATATCAGTAGACACTGACTTTTTTTTTTTTTTTTGCTATTTGACTCTTACTGAGCTTTAGTTACCTGTTTATTTTGCCTGACCCACAATGGGTAAACAAACTTCAAGAGTTGACACATGCCTTTTCTTTTTGTGTTAGTAAATAGAAAGGTGAAACCTTGACAACCTACAACCTATACCCCTTTACGCCATATAAAAGGCCCAATCCTAACCCTAACACCTAACCCCTAACCCAACTCATTCTCCTTTGCACAAGCCACTGGGACCAGCTTACCCTTGCTCTACTCTCCTAAGAAAAAGTACCTTTGAGTGGTAAACATTTTTCCATTCTCAATGCATGTAATGACATCTGTCTTGATATCTGATCCCATTCTAGTGTTAATCCTGCCACCAAAAAACAGGAATGAAACAAATTTATCGTTGAAAAATGTCTTTTAGTGACATTCAGGTTTTCCAGGTAGTAGGTTTTGAAAAGATGAGGATACGAAATCCAAGTGCAGAGAATTCAGATGATACTTGAAATCACCCACATTGCCATAGGGAATAGATAAATGAAAAGGGCGTTGTTTCACAAGGGGAAATTGACAGCTACAGAAGTGAAAATGGATGTTTTCTGTTCCAACATGTAAAGTGCTTAGAGACATTCTTATGTTCACGACATGAAAAAGTGGTGAGACCCCAACGTGGCAGTGAAGGATCGCTAGGCTTGAACTCTCCCATGAAAACATCCAATAAGGAGAGGTAGCAGTGAGATACTGAGGAGACAAAGAGACTCAGACACGCTGCACAGGCTGGAGCACCTCCACCAGTGATTCCAACGCAGAGGGAAGTTGAGGGAACAGAATAAAGAAGAAAAAAACTCATCAGAACTCTCCCCTCCCCCACCTACAGAGCCAGACCATAGTGATCAGAAAGCATGTCTGAGATACAGCTAGAGGGACCTGGAAGATCAACAGAGAAATACATTCCACCCTCCCAGCAGCTCCTCCCAGTGGAATAAGACACAGAGTGTGTCTGGAGGGGCAAGTTGCCACAAGAGACTCTTAACTACAACAGGCTGAGAAACTGGACACCGCTCCTTGCCGTGGGTGCTGAAAAGGCAGGCACTTCTGCTGCAAAGCATAACCCAGGTCAACATCTACCGTAACAGAAAAACGCCCAGATAATACCCAGTCACAGCAGCTCAGACACTAGACAGACACGACCACAGCTCAGCAAGTGAAATCAGAAATCATGCCCACCAACACGAGTGGTACAGGGGCACTACGAACAGAGCAAAGTCGAAGGCTAACAACAGAAAGGAAAAAACTACAAACAATCAAGCAGATTCTTCTAGGAATATTACACCACAGAAGGAAAGCCAACCTCCAGCTCCAGAACCAGACAATATGGATATGGAAGAATATCTACAACTCACTGAAAAAGAATTTAAAAAAGCAAAAATGAAAACAATTAAAGAGTTTAGAGAAAATGCAGAAAGAAACAAGAACACAATTAATGAACATAAAAAGGAAGTAAAGGAACTGGAGGATATACAGAAAAGCCAAGAAGATAGAAGAAATGCAAGAACAAATCAGTACTCTTGAAAATACAGACATAAAAAGAAACAAAGCAGAAAAGGAAAGAGAAGTACAAAGAAAAAAGAATGAAGAAACACTCCGAGAGCTATCAGACACCATGAGGAAAGGAAATGTAAGAGTCATAGGAGTGTCAGAAGGTGAGGAGAGAGACCAAGGAACTGAAAAGCTATTCAAGGAGATAACTGAAGAGAACTTCCCGAACATGAAAATAGACTTACAGGAAGCTAGACGGACTCCAAATTATCTCAACGAAAAGAGAACCACTGCTGGACACATAATTGTAAAGCTCCAAAGGTCCAACACAAGGAAAAAATAATGAAAATGATAAGGGCAAAGAAGCAGATAACCTATAAAGGAAAACCAATCAGGATGACATCAGACTTCTCAGAGGAAACGCTATGGGCTAGAAGAGAATGGACCAACATATTTAACAAACTCCAAGCCAACAGATTCCAACCAAAAATACTGTATCCCACAAAGCTCTCATTCATCTATGAAGGAAAGATAAAAAGCTTTTCAGACAAACAAAATCTCCAGAAATTCATCATTACTAAACCCCCACCCCCAAAAAATACTACAACAAACCCTAAAGTCAAAGCCAACAGAATGAACAGAAAGAACAGAATTAGGTAAGGAATAAAATCACAAAAAGGCCAACAAAATGGATAATACAGTTGTCAATGTATCAATATTAATTCTGAATGTAAATGGATTAAACTCATCAATAAAAAGACACAGAGTAGCAGATTGGATTAAAAAACAGAATCCAACCTTTTGCTGCCTACAGGAAACACATCTAACTACAAAAGATAAACACAAATTGAAAGTAAAAGATTGGAAAACAGTTCTACAAGCAAATGGACCAAAAAAGAAGTTAGGAACAGCAATACTTATATCAGATAAAATAGACTTCAAAGTCAAAAAAGTAAAAAGAGACATCGATGGTCATAACATTTTGATTAAAGAGACAATATATCAAGAAGACATAACAATCATCAACATATCACCAAATGAAGGCGCACCAAGATATATCAGACAACTATTATCATCTCTGAAAACAGACATTAGAGAAAATACATACATAATAGGAGACTCCAACACTCCACTCTCACCAATGGACAAATCAACGAGACAAAAAATAAGTAAGGACACTAGAGCCCTAAATAAAGATATAGATCTCATGGGTTTAACAGACATATATTATGACACTGCACCCCAAAAATCTGAGTACACATTCTTCTCAAGGGCACATGGATCATTCTCCAAGATAGATCACATGCTGGAACACAAGACAAACTTCAACAGATACACCAAGATCAAAATCCTGTCAACAATCCTCTCTGACCATAAAGGCATCAAACTGGACATAAACCACGAAAAGAAAACAAGGAAACCCCATACCTCATGGAGACTGAAACCCACACTACTGGAAGACCATTGGATCAATGAGGAGATCAAAGAAGAAATTAAAAGGTTCCTGGAGAGAAACGGCAATGAGGACACAACTTTCCAGAATATATGGGACACAGCAAAAGCAGTTATAAGAGGAAAATACATAGCAATACAGGCTCACATCAAAAAACAAGAAAGATCTCAAAGAAACAACCTAACAGCCCATCTTAAAGAACTTGAAAAAGAACAAAAAAGAACTTAAAAGCCAGTATAAGAAAAGAAATAATAAAAATCAAAGCAGAAAAAAATGAAATAGAAGTCAAAAAAACAATCCAAAAGATCAATGAAACCAAAGCTGGTTCTTTGAAAAAATAAACAGGGTAGACAAACCTCTAGCCAGGCTCACAAAGGAAAAATGGGAAAAGGTACAAATAAATAGGATTATAAATGAAAGAGGAGAAATTACAAGATATAGCAGAAACCAAAAGAATAATCAGAGACTACTATAAACAGTTATATGCAAACAAGTTCAACAATCTAGGAGAGATGGACAAATTCTTAGAACTGTACAAACATCCTAAGCTAGATCAAGAAGAAATAGAACACCTAAACAGACCAATTACAAGCAGTGAAATCAAAACAGTACTCAAAACCCTTCCCAAAAACAAAAGCCCAGGACCAGATGGGTTCACAAATGAATTCTACCAAACATTCAGAAATGAACTAGCGCTTATCCTCCACAAACTTTTTCAAAAAATTGAGAAGGAAGGAATAATTCCAAATACATTTTATGAAGCCAACATCACCCTAATACCAAAACCAAACAAGGACAACACAATAAAAGAAAACTACAGGCCAATCTCTCTAATGAAAACTGATGCAAAAATCCTCAATAAAATTTTAGCTAACAGGATCCAAGAATGCAACAAAAATATAACTCACCACGACCAAGTGGGATTTATTCCAGGGGCACAAGGATGGTTCAACATCAGAAAGTCAATAAATGCAATACAAGACATCAACAAAATAAAAATAAAAACCATATGATCATTATCAACAGATGCTGAGACAGCATTTGACAAAGTCCAACATCCATTTATGATGAAAGTCCTCGAAATTCTAGGGATAGAAGGAACATACCTCAACATGATAAAGGGCATATATGACAAACCCACAGCCAATATCATTCTCACCAGTGAAAAGCTGAAAGCCTTTCCCCTGAAATCTGGAACAAGACAAGGATGTCCATTGTCACCACTGCTTTTCAATATAATACTGGAAGTCCTAGCCAGAGCAATAAGACAAGAGAAAGATATACAAGGAATCCAAATAGGGAAAGAAGTAAAGCTATCACTATTTGCAGATGATATGATAACATACATAGAGAACCCTAAAAACTGCCCAGAAAAACTAATCAAAATAATCAATCAGTTTAGTAAAGTAGTGGGATACAAAATCAACACGCAAAAATCAGCAGCCTTCCTATATGCAAACAATCAATCAGAAGAGGAGGAAATCGAGAAAACCACCCCTTTTACAATCGAAACCAAAAAATCAAATACTTGGGAATAAACCTAACAAAAGAGGTGAAGGACCTATAAAAAGAAAACTATAAAACATTATTAAAAGAAATAGAAGACACAAAGAAATGGAAAAACACCCTGCTATGGATTAGAAGAATTAACATTATCAAAATGGCCATACCACCAAAAGCAATTTACAGATTCAATGCTATTCCAATAAAAATCTCAATGACATTCTTCAAAGAGATAGAACAAATACTGATGAAGTTCATATAGAGCCACAAAAAACCTTGAATAGCCAAAGCTCTCCTGACCAAAAAGGAGAATGGAGGTATCACCCTCCCAGACTTCAAACTATACTACAAAGCCATAATAATTAAAACTGCATGGTACTGGAACAAAAACAGACACACAGATCAATGGAATCGAATAGAGAACCCAGAAATCAATCTACATATACATATGGACAATTAATCTTTGACAAAGGTGCAAAGAATATGCAGTGGAACAAGGACAGTTTGTTCAACAAATGGTGCTGGGAAAACTGGACGACTACATGCAGAAAAAATGAAACTAGACCTCTACCTCACACCATGCACGAAAACCAACTCCAAATGGATAAGAGACTTGGACATAAGAACTGAAACTGTAAAATATATAGAAGAAAACGTAGGCAAAACAATACATGACATATATCTTAGTAACATTTTTAAAGACACATCCCCTAAAACAAGGATAATGAAGGAAAAGATAAACAGCTGGAACTACATCAAACGAAAAAGCTTCTGTACAACAAAAGAGACATTAACCAAAACAAAGAAACAGCCTACAGACTGGGGAAAAAATTTTGCACTCCATACAATAGACAAGGGACTGATCACAAAAATCTACAAAGAACTCACACACCTCAACAAAAACAAAGCAAAAAATCCAGTCAAAAAATGAACAGAAGAACTTAAAAGAGACTTCTCCAATGAAGAAATGCAAATGGCCAACAGACATATGAAAAAATGTTCAATATCCCCCATAATCAGGGAAATGCAAATAAAAACCACAATGAGATACCACGTTACACCAGTGAGAATAGCACATATTAAAAAAAAAAGGAAACAACAAATGTTGGCGAGGATATGGAGAAAAGGGAACTCTCCTATACTGCTGGTGGGAATGCAAACTGGTCCAGCCACTGTGGAAACCTGTGTGGAGGTTCCTCAGACTACTAAAAATGGATCTTCCATATGACCCAGTAATACCACTTCTAGGAATCTACCCAAAGGATACAAAAACATTAATCCAAAAAGATACCCATGTTTATCTTTACCCAACATGTACCCATATGTTTATTGCAGCACTGTTTACAATAGCTAAGATATGGAAACAACCCAGATGCCCAAAAATAGATGATTGGATCAAGAAGATATGGTACATATACACAATGAAATACTATTCAGCATTCAAAAAAGATAAATACGTGGATGGAGTTAGAAGGGATCATGCTCAGCAAAATAAGCCAGAAAGAAAGAGAAAAATATCAAATGGTTTCACCTATTACAGGAATTTAGGGAAAACAAATAAGAGAGAGATATTCAGCAAGGGAGGAGGAGGATAAGGGTTCAAAATAGGGGAGAGGGGACCACAAGGAATGGTGGTGGTGGGTCACAGGTGAATTGGTGGTGGGTAATCCACGGGGAATACACTATAATGTAAAAGATACAAATAATAATAAATATATATTTACCCTCCAGACTTCAAACTGTACTACAAAGCCGTAATAATTAAGACTGCATAGTACTGGAACAAAAATAGACACACAGATCAATGGACTCAAATAAAGAACCCAGAAATCAACCCACATACATATGGACAATTAATCTTTGATAAAGGTGCAAAGAATATGCAGTGGAACAAGGACAGTTTGTTCAACAAATGGTGCTGGGAAAACTGAATGACTACATGCAGAAAAATGAAACTAGACTACTACCTCACACCATGCATGAAAATCAATTCAAAATGGATAAGAGACTTGGACATAAGACCTGAAACCATAAAAAATATAGAAGAAAACGTAGGCAAAACAATACATGACATACATCTTAGTAACATTTTTAAAGACACATCCCCTAAAACAAGGATAGTGAAGGAAAAGATTAATAGCTGGGATTACATCAAACGAAAAAGCTTCTGTACAGCAAAAGAAACATTAATCAAAACAAAGAAACAGCCTACAAACTGGGAAAAAATATTTGCACTCCATACAACAGACAAGGGACTGATCACAAAAATCTACAAAGAACTCACACAACTCAACAAAAACAAAGCAAAAAATCCAGTCAAAAAATGGGCAGAATAACTTAAAAGACACTTCTCCAAAGAAGAAATGCAAATGGCCAATAGGCATATGAAAAAATGTTCAGTATCCCTCATAATCAGGGAAATGCAAATAAAAACCACAATGAGATACCACCTTATACCAGCAAGAATGGCACACATAAAAAAAAACAGGGAACAACAAATGTTGGCGACGATGTGGAGAAAAAGGAACTCTCCTGTACTGCTGGTGGGAATGCAAACTGGTCCAACCACTGTGGAAAGCTGTATGGCAGTTCCTCAAATTGCTAAAAATGGAGACTCCGTATGACCCAGTAATACCACTTCTGGGAATCTACCCAAAGGATAGAAAAATATTAATCCAAAAAGAGACATGCACCGGTATGTTTATTGCAGCATTGTTTACAATAGCTAAAATATGTAAACAACCCAGATGCCCAAAAATAGATGATTGGATCAAGAAGATGTGGTATATATACACAATGGAATACTATGCAGCATTCAAAAAAGATAAACATATGCAATTCACAATAATATGGATGGAGCTAGAAGGGATAATGCTCAGCAAAATAAGCCAGAAAGGAAGATAAAAATATCAAATGGTTTCACTTATAACGAGAATATAGGTGAACCAAACAAGAAAGAGACATCCAGCAAGGGAGGGGGAGTATAAGGGCTCAAAAAGGGGTAGAAAAGAGCACAAGGGACTATGGTGATGGTTCACGGGTGAACTGGTGGTGGGTAACCTATGGGGAAAACACAATAATGTAAAAATTATGAATAAAAAAAGATATAAATAATAAAAAATAAAATCTATAGAACATAATAAATAAATAAATGTATATTAAAAAATAAAATAACGCCAAAAAAAAGTGGTGAGCAAACTGAAAAACATCACCTCTTTTTTCATCGATGATATTTTAGGTTATATAGCAATCCAATGCCCCCGAAATGAGAGATTGGTGAACACAGAGAATTCTCCTTACTGAGGGCAGACCCTTTAGAGTCAACTGATAAACAGTACAGATGATTTACTTGATACATAGTATGTATTCACTTGAGAAATAAGGGGAACCAGTCTTGTGGACTTCCTCCCCTACAATTCATGGATTTTTCTTGGAGGAGTTCAACAAGTTCTCACTTGACAAATGGAAAAAAATTAACCTGATGTTTCATGAAGGACATGCAGGGGAGGAGGTAGAACATTCTGATATACATGTATTCTGTTCTGTGTTAACTTAGGCCACTCCTCAAAGAAAGCTAATTTGCCAAAGGTTTATCTGATTGGTTAAAGCAATTAGTTTCCATACCCTTCAAGTTTCCTCTCTTGCAAAGGGGGGAATAAATGTGAAGAAACTCAAGTTCTTCAAGTTCATAACCCAAAGATTCTTTGCCACCAAGTCATTACAGGTCTAATCATACATAATAGGACATTTTTCCTCACAACTACCTTAGCAACATGTTAGTAGGGTTCCAGTTTAAAAACAGTGAATTAAAGGGGCCTCCCCGGTGGCGCAGCGGTTGAGCGCTGCACTGTGGAGCTGTCGGCAGTGGTGACGCAAATTCGACACCCGGCCAGGGAGAATCCCACATGGTGCGGCAGACCTCTCCTGCCTCGCCCGCTGCTCCCCTCTGCAGTGTACTTCTGCTCCCCACTCTGTCTCTGGTGAACCCTCTCGCCGCCCCACTCTGTCTCTGGTGAACCCTCTCGCCGCCCCACACCTCTGGCCTATATCCCAGCTTGTATGTATAAATAAAATAAAATCTTAAAAAAAATTTAGAAAAAAAAACCAGTGAATTAAAACAGAACTGTAAGATTGTAGCGTCTATTTTAAAACAATTTCTGAACAATACCTCATGCTTTTCCTTAACCATTGGGCCCAGCACAATGGCTCCCACAAAGAAATGCCAATCTACTATGAACAAGGTAGTGACCAGAGAATACACCATCAACATTTACAGGCACATCCATGGAGTGTGGGTTTCAAGAAGTGCAATGTTTGAGCACTAAAAGAGATCCAGAACTTTGTGATGAAGAAAATGGGCACTTCAAATGACTACATTGACACCATGCTCAACAAAGCTATCTGGCCCAAAAGACTGCCCCATATCATATCCATATTGCAGTAGTCCAAAAATGCAGTGAGTGTGAAGATTCACCAAACAAGCTGTTGGTTATCAATATACTTATCACCACTTTAAAAAAAATCTCCCATCAGTATAGCTGAAAACTAACCACTGATGGTCAAAATTATAAAACCACACACACGCAGAAAAAGACTGAATTTCTGGGACACCCAAACACCAAGAGAAAAAAATATTTAAGAAGAAATACTTAGAATATGTTGAAGCACTGACACGTCAGCTACAACAAACATTAAATATAGTCTTATTTAAGAACTCATAAAATATCACACTAAAAGACTATTTCAAATTCTGTGAAAATTCACAAGCATCTGGAAATTAATTAACACATGTTATCCTGGTTTCACTTGGTTAAAATTGTTTTGGTTTCATTTTTCCATAAGTATTCTGGGTACTTTTTATAGTTTCAATGCCCCTGGTCAGGTATTAGCTAAACTTGAATTTCAAGCAGAAAACCAGTAAATACTGGATTTGAAGGTGTTAAAGACACATGTTGCCAGCAATCCCTGATAATCCTCTATTAAGAACCCCGGGTCCTGGGTTAAGCTACTGTACCTCAGGAGCAGACACAGGCCCCAGTCTGGGTCACATAGGTACCACCACTTGCCAGTGGCACCCAGCCACCCTAGGGAAGTTGCCTCCACCCCCAGCTCAGTACTCGCACACTTGGGAGCTGTTGTGCCAGCCTACTGTGCCAGCCTGGCACCAATGCAGGTTCCCTATGATTCATGCAGATGGGCAAGAATGAGTCCTGGAGCTCTTGGTGGCTTTTTAGGCTTTTATTATACATCTTTCTGCGTGAGGCAACCTGGTACAGTGCAGGCAGTGGGGCCAGGGGGCCAGGAGGCTGGCAGGCCTCCCAGCCTCCGGCAAATCTTCACTATCTCAGGGCTCTCTGGTGTCTCAGGGTCTCTCTGCTGCTGCTGGCTCTGCATCTGTTTACTTCTGCATCTGCCACCTGCTCTCTGCTTATAAGCCCAGTCTCTGGCCCAGGTGTGCCCACTTATGCAGGTCCCCACCCCACTCCAGGTGACCTCATCAGGCATGCATATATGCCTGCAGAAGTCTATCACTGAGGGGAAGGCAGAAAAACCTAATAATTCTCATTTACCCTACAGGAGCACATGGAGGTCCCAATCTGGGCCACAGAGACTCACCCTTCATAAGCACCTCCCAAGTGCTATCCTATAAAAACCCCTGAACCTGGGCTAGGCCAACAGGACCTCAGGAGCAGACACAGACACTAGTCTTGGATGCAGAGACTTCCTTCATAGGAAGCTCTTAACTGCTCTCCTATAAGAACTCCCAGCTTAGGGCCTCCCTGGTGGCACAACGGGTTAAGCACAGCGCTGTGGAGCTGTCGGCGCCTGTAGTGCAAGTTCAATGCCTGGCTAAGGCGATTCCCACGTGGTGCAGCAGACCTCGCCTGCCTCACCTGCTGCTCCCCTCAGCAGTGTATTTTGGTCAATCTGCCGGTTCTGCTCCCTATTCTGTCTCTTGTGAACCCTCTCACCACCCCATACCTCTGATCTGCACCCCAGCTTGTATGCAAAAATAAACCTTTAAAAGAAAAAAGAACTCCCAGCTTAGATTAAGCCAGTGGAGCCTCCAGAGCAGACACACCCCACCCAGGCCACACAGGGACCTGCCATTAGCTGGCAGCCCCCAGCCACTCTTGAAAAGTTCACTTCAACACTGGTTCAGCACCAGCACCTTCAGGAGCAGAAGCAGGCCCAGTTCAGACTGCAAAGGCACCCACCATTTTCCGGTGGCCCCCAACGACCCTGAGGGAGTTCCCTCTACCCCGTCTCAGCATCAGTGCCTTCAAGAGCAGATATAGGCCCTAGTCTGGGACACACAGGGACCCAACAATTATGGCCTTTAGCAATCCTGGGGAAGCTCTCAACCCCCAGGTCATCCACAGAAGCCTTGGAGCAGACATAGCCACCAGTCAAGGCCACGTCAAGCCCTGCATGACAGCAGTGACACTCAGCTGTCCTCTATTCAGTGCCCTGGCCAAGTGTGAGAGAGGTGAGAAAGGAGACATACCTAACAGAGGAGAAATCCATGCATGTGACATTCTTGACATAAAAATAAAGACACATGATAGAACAAGGAAAGGCAGCAAAATCTTGAAGGGGAATATATCACCACATTTGGAGAACATATCTCCAGAACCCAAGCACAAAAACATGGAAGATCTGATACTACAACTAGATCAGAATTCAAGCATACCATTGTAAAGAAGTTCAAAGAAGAAATCAAAAGGAGATCAAGGGTAGAAGTGACATCATCAATATGGTGGCAAAGGGACATTAGGATCAAATTCCCCCACAAAAACATCTGATAGGGAGAAATAATGGCGAGATCCTGGAGAAACCCAGACACGTTACACAAGCTTGGCACCCTCACCAGTGACTCGGATGTGGAGGGAATTTGAAAGGACGGGGAAAGGAAGACAGAAAATTACACTGGTCAACAGTGAGATTGTTACTGACTTTAAAAGGCCCTAATGTGTAATATCTTGGTGTGCTGAACATGAATATAACCCTGAAAATTTTTTATTAGCTCTTGTTTTGAAGATATTTCATATAATTCATTTTATGTTTCACCATGTAAATTTATCCAGTAGGACTGCAACAACATCCTAAATCAGCCTAGTATGATGTAATATTGCATCACATTGCATAATACCATCATGCACACATCATCCAGAGTTGATTGCATCATTTTCTGATGTAATACAATACTACTGCCAGGCGGCTGCTAAAGTACGCTGACGTCAGCAGTGCACTACATAAAGCCCTGTCGGAAAGGTTGAGCATTGAAAATATTTCAGACTTTTGTTCCATAGAACTGTTATTATTTTATCCATTTAGGCACAATACAGAACAGTCATGCCTCGAAAGTGCGTTAATAGCGTGGACAATTTCTGCTCTATTTGTGGGGAAGTGACATTTGCCAACCAGAAGAAAAGTATCACTTCTCAAGTGAATAAGGCTTATCATCTTTACTTCGGATGCAAGGTTGGTGACCAAGACAAGCCTTTGGCCGTGCATATATGCTGTGCTACATGTACAACACAGCTTTCACAGAGGTGAAATGGCAAAAGATCATCAATGCCATTTGTAGCCCTCATGTTGTGGAGAGAGCCAAGCAACCACATAAAAGACTGTTATTTCTGCTTGGTTCCTCCTCTTTCCGGTGGAATAATGAAGCAAAAGAAGTCAACAATAGTCTACCCAAACATTCCATCTACATTAAGAACAGTTCCACATGGTGAGGGACTTCTTATTCCAGAACCTCCAGCAGAATATTCTCTTGATTCATCTGAAGAGGACAAGGGTGAGCTGACCTGTTCTTCTCCTGTTCCATCAGCATACAGTGATCCAGATTTTCACTGTGGTACAGCATCAATCCCACACAGACTAACACAGGAAGAACTAAATGACCTGGATCGTGATTTGGACTTATAAGAACAAGGCAGAATTGCTAGGATCAAGACTCCAACAATGGACTCTTCTAGATGTCACAATTATTTTATATAGAAAGCACCACCAGCAGTTGGAGCCTTTCTTCAGAAAGGAAAGTATTCTCGTATTCTGTTCCGATATTGAGGGCCTCATGAATGCCTTAGAACTCACTCATGACCCACTAGAATGGAGACTATTTCTAGACTCTGAACTGAGTCTTAAGGCTGTGCTTCTGCACAATTGGAAATCATCTTCCATCTGTTCAATTCCTGAACAGCTGTACAAGAGACAAGTGAAGAAATCTAAGTAGTAGTCTATGACTTGATTTTTTACAGGTATTAACCATAGGCCTATTACTATTGGCATGCATTTCATGATGTAAACATCCATTTATTGCAGATTACAAAAAAAACTAGAACCAAAATTAGAATTTGACTGTCATGCAGCAAGGAGAGGTGGGCGAACCAGCTTCCCTGAGAGCCACTGAATACAAGGTTACAAACTATGGTGAGGTCGGAGGGATTCGGCCAGCCAACTGGGAGCGTGACCCCCACTCCCCCACCCCACAGCCCTCCTCTATTCCCTGCATGGCAGCCCTGAAGCACAGGAAAGCACAAGGGTCACTGCGTCCCATCCCCCACCTGGGGCTAGGTAACATCTTAACGGGGAGAAAGACCAAGCAAGAAACATCCCCCACTGGTTGCTAGGTGATAAATTGGCCAGAGAAACTGGTTAGGCCAGAAAATCTCCTGCTGAGGCCTCCTCAAACAATCTGGGCCTTAGACTGTAACCTGACCCCAACCTGATGGGAGGAGGGGCAATTAAGAACTACTGACTGACAATCCCCAAAACCCCTCCCATACCTGTTGCTGGGATACAGTCTTCTGCTGGAAATATCTCTGACCACACCCTCCCCTGCAAAGTGTCAGCATCTTGGCACCAGGAGGGCGACATAAGAGACCTCAGCTGGTGGTGAACAAGGCCCAGCAGTTGCCACACCCCCAACCTCTAGGTGGCTGCACACTGGCACCCCAGAAACTAGGGGAGGTGAAACCCTGATCAACAGCCACCCACAGCCTCCACCCCTGCACCCCTTCATGGAGAAGCGGGGCCCAAGCAGCAGAAAAGAAACTAAAACCAGGAGCTCCCAACCCCTCCCCACCAGACATAACCCCAGGGGCAGGAATAGCCCCAGGCAAACATTGGAGGAAAGGAAAAAAAAGGAGGGGTGGGGAGAAAGAATAGAAAGACTCCAGCAAACGACTAATGACAACAACTAATGACAACAGCCACAGCAAGACAACAACATCTGTCACTGGAAAGGAGGGGTTGAACCCCAGCAGGGGACCCAACCAGAAACCCCAGAACCTAAGAGCAAAAGGACTACAGAACTCTAAATTCGCATCTCCCCAACACTTTTTTTTTTTTTACTTTTAACCTACCTTTTTCTCTTGGTCCTTCATTCATACTTTTCTTCATCTTCATTCTCCTTTTCTTTCCCTTCCTTTTTTTTTCTCTTTTCTTTCTTTTTTACTACAAACCACCCCTTCATCTTCCCTAATTCAACTCGGAACCGGAAACACACTGGAGACATGCCACGAGAAACACAGAAATTCAACAAAGAAAAATAAGAAAATCCAGAAGATACCCAGCCACAGCCAAGGCAACTCAGACACTAGGGAACCACAAACACTCCTGAGCAAGTAAAACCAGAAGTCATGCCCGCTGGCACCAGCAGAAAGCTACAAACAGAACAAAGCAGAAAACCAACAACAGGAAGGAAAAAAGTCACAAATGACCCTCAAAACAATGCACCACAGAAAGAAAATCCCTCTCCAGAACCCATTAATATGGACACAGAAGATTACATCCACCTAACAGATAAAGACTTCAAAATAGCCATCACAAAAAAAATTGATAGAATTAATGCAAAGAACAAAGAACTGAGGAACGAGAATGAATGCATAAAGAAGAAATTGAAGGAACTGGAAGATCTAAAAGAACTGAAGAATGAGAACGAATCCATAAAGAAAAAATTGAAGGAAATGGAAGATTTAAAAACATTAGCAGAGCAGCTAAAGAAATCCAGGGAAAGCCAGAAAAGTGAATTAAAAGATATGCAGGGAAGAATAAGCATTCTGGAAGATAAAGATGCTAACAGAATCAAGACAGAAAAGGAAAGAGAAAAACAAAGGAAAAAGAATGAGGAAAAGCTTCAAGAACTATCTGACACCATGAAAAAAGGAAACATCAGAATCATAGGAATCCCAGAAGGAGAGGAGAGACAAAGGAACAGAGATAATTGAAGAGAACTTCCCAAACATGAAAAAGGAAACAAAAATTGACATACAGGAAGCCAGACGATCTCCATATTATTACGACAAAAGAACACAAACAGCAAGACATATGATAGTAAAACTATCGAGAATTCAAGACAGGGAAAATATATTGAAAATGATGAGGGCAAAGAAACAAATAACCTATAAAGGAAAGCCAATCAGACTGACATCAGATTTCTCTGAAGAAATACTACAGGCAAGAAGAGATTGGAGGGACATATATAATACACTACATGCCAACAAATGTCAACCAAAAATACTCTACCCTGCAAAGCTCTCATTCCTCTATGAAGAAAGAATATGGACCTTCTCTGACAAACAGAAACTACAGAAATTCATCACTACCAAACCCCCAACACAAAGAATACTAGAAGAAGTCATGAAGACAAAACCAACAGAAGAAAGACCAGGAAACACAGAATAAGGTAAGAATTAGAACCACAGAAGGGTAAACAAACAAACAAAAAATACGGATTACAGTATATCAATATTAACTCTAAATGTAAATGGACTAAACACTACAATTAAAAGACACACCATAGCAGGATGGATCAAAAATCAGAACCCAACCTTCTGCTGTCTACAAGAAACACATTTAGTTGCGAAAGATAAGCAGAGACTAATAGTTAAAGGATGGAAAACAATCCTACAAGCAAATGGACCAAGAAAGAGGGCAGGAACAGCTGTACTTATATCAGATAAAATAGACTTCAAACTTAAGAAGGTAAAAAAAGACAAAGCTGGTCACTACATCATGATAAAGGGGACAATAAAACAAGAAGATATAACACTCATCAACGTATACTCCCCAAATGAAGGAGCACCAAAATACATCAGACAATTATTATCATCCCTGAAAACAGACATTAAAGAAAATACATACATAGTAGGAGAATTCAACACACCACTTTCACTATTGAACAGATCAAGAAGACAAAAACTAACCAAGGACATTAAAGCTCTAAATAAAGACCTAGACCACATGGGATTAACAGATATCTATCGATCACTTCACCCCCAAAAAACTGAATACACATTTTTCTCAAGTGCGCACGGAACATACTCCAGGATTGATCACATATTAGGCCACAAAACAAACCGCAACATATATACTAAGATCAAAATTGTACCAGCCTTCTTCTCTGATCACAAAGGAGTCAAACTGGAAATAAACAATAAAAAGAAAAAAAGAAACCCTTTCACCTCATGGAGACTGAAACCCACATTATTGGAAGACCAATGGATCAACGAAGAGATCAAAGAAGAAATTAAAAAATATATAGAAATGAATGACAATAAAGATACAACCTTCCAGAATATTTGGGACACAGCAAAAGCAGTAATAAGAGGAAAATATATAGCATTACAAGCTCACATCAAGAAACAAGAAACAATTCAAAGAAACAATCTAATCTCACATCTCAAAGAACTAGAAAATGAACAACAAAAAAACCCAAAAGCAGCTTAAGAAAGGAATTAATAAAATCAAAGCAGAAATAAATGAAAAGGAAATAAAAAAAACAATCCAGAAGATCAACGAAACCAAAAGCTGGTTCTTTGAAAAAATAAACAAAATAGACAAACCACTAGCCAGGCTTACAAAGAAAAAACGGGAGAAAACACAAATAAATAGGATCATAAATGAAAGAGGAGAAATCACAACAGACACAGCAAAATCAAAAGAATAATCAGAGATTACTATGAACAACTATACGGAAACAAGTTAAACAACCTAGAGGAAACAGACAAACTAAAACTATACAATCACCCAAAACTAGATAAAGAAGATATAGAACACCTAAACAGACCAATCACAAGCAGTGAAATTGAAAGAGTCATCAAAAACCTCCCCAAAAACAAAAGCCCAGGACCAGACGGTTTCACAAACAAATTTTACCAAACATTCAAAAAGGAAATAGTCCCTATATTACGCAAACTCATTCAAAATATTGAGAAGGAAGGAGTACTACCCAACACATTCTATGAAGCAAACATTATTCTAATACCAAAACCAGACAAATATAACACACAAAAAGAAAACTACAGACCAATCTCTCTAATGAACACTGATGCAAAAATTTTAACAAAATCTTAGCCAACAGGATCCAACAATGTATCCAAAAGATAATACACCACGACCAAGTGGGATTTATCCCAGGGACACAAGGATGGTTCAACATCCGAAAATCAATCAATGTAATCCAACACATCAACGAAAAGAAAAATAAAGACCATATGATCATATCAATAGATGCTGAGAAAGCATTTGACAAAGTGCAACATCCGTTTATGATAAAAGCCTTTGAAATCCTTGGGATAGAAGGAACATACCTCAACATAACAAAAGCCATATACGACAAACCCACAGCCAACATTATCCTCAATGGTGAGAAGCTGACGGCCTTCCTACTAAGATCAGAAACAAGGCAAGGATGTCCACTCTCTCCATTGCTTTTCAATATAATACTGGAAGTCCTCACCAGAGCAATAAGACAAGAGAAAGACATTCAAGGAATCCAAATAGGAAAAGAAATTAAACTGTCTCTGTTTGCAGACAATATGATAATATATATACAAAACCCTAAAAACTCCATAGAAAAACTACTCAAAATTATAGACCAGTTCAGTAAAGTAGCAGGATACAAAATCTATGCACAAAAATCAGTAGCCTTCCTATATGCAAACACCCAATCTGAAGAAGAAGAAATTAAGAAATCCATCCCTTTCAAAATCGAAACCAAAAAAATCAAATATCTGGGAATAAATCTAACAAAAGATGTAAAAGACTTATACAAAGAAAACTACAAAACACTGTTGAAAGAAATACAAGAAGACACAAGAAAATGAAAAGACATCCCCTGCTCATGGATTGGAAGGATTAACATTATCAAAATGGCAATCCTCCCAAAAGCAATTTACAGATTCAACACTATTCCAATAAAAATCTCAATGACATTCTTCAAAAAAATAGATCAAATACTGATGAAATTCATGTGGAACCACAAAAAGCCCCACATAGCTAAAGCCCTCCTGACTAAAAAGAAAGAAAACGGAGGAATTCCACCCCCTGATTTCAAACTATACTACAAAGCTGTAATAACTAAAACAGCATGGTACTGGAACAAAAACAGACACAAAGACCAATGGAACCGAATAGAATACCCAGAATTAAAGCTGCATATATATGAACAACTAATCTTTGACAAAGGAGCAAAGAAAATGCAGTGGAACAAGGACAGTTTATTCAATAAATGGTGCTGGGAAAACTGGACAGCCACATGCAGAAAATGAAGCTAGACTACTGCCTCACACCCTGCACAAAAACCAACTCAAAATGGGTAAAAGGCCTAGACGTAAGACCTGAAACCATAAAATTTATAGAAGAAAATATGCAAAACCCTACACGACATACATTACAGCAAAATCTTTAACAACTCATCCCCCAAAGTGAAGGAAGTGAAGGACAAGATAAACAGGTGGGATTACATTAAAATAAAAAGCTTCTGTACAGCAAAAGAGACATTAACCAAAACTAACAGACACCCTACCAACTGGGAAAAGATCTTTGCACACAATACATCCGATAAAGGACTGATAACAAAAATTTACAAGGAACTCACACAACTCAACAAAAACAAAGAAAGCTAACAATCCAGTCAAAAAATGGGCAGAAGAGCTCAAAAGGCACTTCTCCAAAGAAGAAAAGCAAATGGCCAACAGATACATGAAAAAATGCTCAACATCACTTACAATCAAGGAAATGCAAATCAAAACCACTATGAGATACCACCTCACACCTGAGAGGATGGCACACATTAAAAATACAAGCAACAACAAATGCTGGAAAGGAT
>PVIJ01013025.1:0-46924 GCA_004024925.1 Scalopus aquaticus | reverse complement strand
ACATCTTTATGCTAATCTCGGGAGGAACTAATCTAAGCTGATTTTATCAGGCCAGGAAGGGAAATAGGGGAAGGGGTTAGTTGTTCTTTGTTCAAACATTAGCCCTTGAGGGGCAAGGACACTTCATTGTTTCAAGGATATCTCGCTTCCAGGAGCTAATGAGTAAGGCCAATGAATGCAGGCATGGTGGAGAAACTTAATGACTGTTCTCCTGAAATTATACTTAAATTTATTTGCAAGAAAAATATCGCATCCCATGACTTTGGGAACACTTCTTTGAAGGCTCCGCCCATAGAGTGACCTTGTCAAAACAATATGGGGGTCTAGGTTGCGACAGTTAGGCTCTCTTCTTAATATTTTAGACTCTTCAATAGTTGCTTCTCTCTGCATCCTTTTTAGTATCATGGTTACCTTAGATATCTGTAAATAAGTAATATAAAATACTGGTCTTCTTTTATTTCCAGTATTTGCAAGCTATTATTACTTCTTCCGTGAAATATTTATAGGTCTTTCCAGCAAGAAATATTTTTTTGATATAAACTATTTTATTGAAGCAGAAGTTCAATGATAGTATTTTCTTCTTTTTTGTATGTTTGATCGATGAGTTATAACATAAAGTACACAGATTTTAAGTTTATAGATTGAAGAGGCTGAATTCACTCATGTAATCACAACCAGATCAGCATTCCAGCTTCCTTGTACCCCTCCAAAATAAACAAACATCCTTCTTCCATAAAAGGTAACCACTATTCTCTCACTGTAAGTTAGGTTTGCCTGTTTTTGAGCTTTACATAAGTAAAATCACAGTTTTGCTCATTTGTGTTTGTATTCTTATAGCTTTACTTATTTCATCTGTGAAATTTAGCCAAATTGTTAGATGTAGCAATATTTTATTTTTTATTAATGTGTAGTCTTCCATTGTATGATTATATATACCACAACTTATTTTTCCATTCTACAGTTGATGGACATTAGGATTGTTTTCCAGTTTATGGTTATTATGAATAAAACATGTGAACGTTATTCAGCATACTTGCATCTTTTGATACATAACTATACTTACTTATGTTAGGTATATTACCTGGGTGATGGAATTATTCTGTCATTTATTATATATATCAATTTCAGTAGGTACTACCAAACAGTTTTCAAAAGAGACATGCCACTGTATACTTAAAGCAGTAGCATAGAGAAGTTCTCATTGTTCTGCTATGTCCTTAACCATCTTTAGTTTTGACAGGCTTGCTATTTTTTTAAATTGTCATTTTGGTGGTTGTATGTCAGTATCTATGCTTTTAATTTTCATTTCATTTCCCTACTAACTAATCATGTTGAGAACCTTTCCATATATTTACTAGTTATTTGGATGTCCTATTTTAGTGTAATACATGCTTATAGTATCTTCTGGCTAATGAAAATAAGAGTATTTTCTTAGGAATAGGACTATTATTATACCATACACACTGCACACACACATACACACATTTCCTACAACGCATATACTCAAAGTATAGATCCTTTAAAAGGAAAGAAACTATGATGACAATTTCCTTGTAAAGAAATTTTTGTGTACTTTAAGTTCATGAAAATAATTTCTGATTTTCCTCAAAAGTTTTGTTTTATCTTTTACATTTAGAACTGCTTATACTTCTCAAAGAAGTAGGAAGCAAGAATGAGAGAATTATGGTAAAGATGTTAGAGTTGGGAGAGAGAGAAGAAATGAAAGTCATCTAGAAGAGTTGGAGATTAAATGAACTGAGGAAATATAGTATGATTGTCAGAAATCAATAAATATAAATTTGAGCTTCTGGTTATAGTTACAGTTCGTATTTTCCTCTAACCCCATCTAGGCTCAGAGTAGGAGGAGAATTGAATTTCATTACGGTTGTGGTTTTGACAAACAAGTATGGATAAAAGGAGAGGGACAAATGCTGAAAATATATCCAGGAAAGTGATGATGATATTTGACTTTAGAATTTATGGGTTTTTTTTTTTTATAGCAGAAAAAGGATATTAAGATATGAAATGTGGTGGAAAGGATTAGCGTTCTTGTTAACTGAAGATTGTTGAAGTTGAGACATTAAAGCAGTGAGCTAAAACGATAGAACAAGGTTGTCAAAGGGCATATAATGAAGTGGGTCTGAAGTATAATCTCTGGAGTAAATTTCTAAGGTAAGATAGGACTGGGATGTATGTATTAAATGAAAAGAGATACTAAATTAGAAAATTTACAGGATACACATATTATATGAACTACAAATAGCCCAATATTATTTCTAGTCTTAAATATAAGAAATATACATAGAATGGCTGTTTTAACAATTCTGTCAAAGATCTTAGCAAATTACTTTAAAAAACTGATTTTAATTTAATGTAATTTTCAGATAAAAAGAAAATATTTTAAATGTATTTGAATGGCATGGATTTTAAAATTCTTTATTAGTAGCATAACAACAGTGCTAGGATTTTCTTTTTAAAAGATTTATTTATTTATGCATACAAGCTGGGGTGTTGGCCAGAGGTATGGGGTGGTGAGAGGATTCACCAGAGACGGGAGTGGGGAGCAGAACAGGCAGGTCGACTGAAGTACTGCTGAGGGGAGCAGCGGTCAAGGCAGGATCTCCTGTCTTGCCTTGGGGGAATCTCCCCTACCTGCGGTGAACTTGTGTTGCTGCTGTCACAGCTCCACAGCGCAGTGTCCAACCGCCGCGCCACCAGGGAGGCCAATAGCTATAGGGGTTTTTTTTTATTATTATTATTCATATTTTTTACATTATTGTGTATTCCCCATAGGTTACCCACCACCAGTTCACTCATGAACCATCACCATAGTCCCTTGTGCTCTTTTCTACCCCTTTTTGAGCCCTTATCCTCCCCCTCCCTTGCTAGATGTCTCTTTCTTGTTTGGTTCACCTATATTCTGGTTATAAGTGAAACCATTCGCTAGTTTTCTCTTTCTTTCTGGCTTATGTCGCTGAGCATGATCCCTTCTAGCTCCATCCATATTGCTGCAAATTGCATATGTTTATCTTTGTTGAATGCTGAATAGTATTCTATTGTGTATATGTACCACATCTTCTTGATCCAATCATCTATTTTTTGGGCATCTGGATTGTTTCCATATTTTAGCTATTGTAAACAATGCTGCAATAAACATACTGGTGCATGTCTCTTTTTGGATTAATGTTTTTGTGTCCTTTGGGTAGATTCCCAGAAGTGGAACAAGACAAAGATGTCCACTGTCACCACTGGAAATCCTAGCCAGAGCCATAAGACAAGAGAAAGGCATACAAGGAATCCAGATAGGGAAAGGAGAAGTAAAGCTTTCACTATTTGCTGATGACATGATAATATATAGAGAGAACTCTAAAAAGTCCACAGAAAAACTAATCAAAATGATCAACCAATTCAGTAAAGTGGTGGGATACAAAATCAACACACAAAAGTCAGTAGCCTTCCTATATGCAAATAATCAATCTGAAGACGAGGAAATCAAGAAACTACCCCTTTTACAATTGAAACAAAAAAAAAAAAATCAAATACCTGGGAATAAATCTAACAAAAGAAGCGGAAGACCTATACAAAGAAAACTATAAAACATTATTAAAAGAAATAGAAAAAGACACAAAGAAATGGAAAGACATCCCCTGCTCATGGATCGGAAGAATTAACATTATCAAAATGGCCATACTACCGAAAGTAATTTACAGATTCAATGCTATTCCAATAAAAATCTCAGTGACATACTTCAAAGAGATAGAATGAATACTCATGAAGTACATTTGGAATCACAAAAAACCTCGAATAGCCAAAGCCCTCCTGATCAAAAAGGAGAATGGAAGTATCACCCCCCCAGACGTCAAACTGTACTACAAAGCCGTAATAATTAAGACTGCATGGTACTGGAACAAAAGTACACACACAGATCAATGGAATCGAATAGAGAACCCAGAAATCAACCCACATATATATGGACAATTAATCTTTGATAAAGGTGTGAAGAATATTCAGTGGAACAAGGACCATTTGTTCAACAAATGGTGCAGGGAAAACTAGACGACTACATGCAGAAAAATGAAACTAGACTACTACCTCACACCATGCATGAAAATCAATTCAGAATGGATAAGAGACTTGGGCATAAGACCTGAAACCATAAAATATATAGAAGAAAACATAGGCAAAACAGTACATGACATCCACCTTAGTAACATTTTTAAAGACACATCCCCCAAAGCAAGGATAGTGAAGGAAAAGATAAACAGCTGGGATTACATCAAACAAAAAGCTTCTGTACAGCAAAAGAAACATTAATCAAAACAAAGAAACAGCCCACAGACTGGGAAAATATTTTTGCACTCCACACAACAGACAAGGGACTGATCACAAAAATCTACAAAGAACTCACACGACTCAACAAAAACAAAGCAAAAAATCCTGTCAAAAAATGGACAGAGGAACTTAAAAGACACTTCTCTAAAGAAGAAATGCAAATGGCCAATAGGCATATGAAAAAATGTTCAACATCCCTCATAATCAGGGAAGTGCAAATAAAAACCACAATGAGATACCACTTTACACCAGCAAGAATGGCACATATTAAAAAAAAAACAGGGAACAACAAATGTTGGCGAGGGTGTGGAGAAAAAGGAACTCTCCTACACTGCTGGTGGGAATGCAAACTGGTCCAACCACTATGGAAAGCTGTATGGAGGTTCCTCAAATTGCTCAAAATGGAGCCTCCATCCGACCCAGTAATACTGATAGCTATAGTTTTTCAGGGAAGTCCTTAACCACATTTTTTAAGACACATTCTAAAACAATTATTCTGAAAATGCTATCAATGGAAACAACTAGAAATAGCAAATTAATCTATTGGGATAATGTTTCACTAGGTTATAAAGAGCTGATTTATATTTATAACCTTAGAATCATCATAAGAAGATAAAAAATTCAGGGGGAAATTTTAGAAAGTTGTCCATCAAAACTTTTAAAATTATGTAATGCAGTTTATATCATTTATTTCTCACAATAATATGAAACTATTATCTTTTTTTTTTCCAGAATCATAGTTTTCTAAGAAAACTAGAAGTTAAACAAGATCACACATCTAGGTAGCAGAACTATTGTGTGATGCAAACTAAGCCAGTCTGATTTCAGGCCTTCTGCTCATCATCACTCATAGCCTGTTTCCGTAATATGACAGTGATATTTTTCTTCCAAAAATTATGCATTAGAAACTTGCCTAGAATCTTGGAGGGCCCTTAGAAAATCTTTCACCTTTTAGAATATTTTTTTAGATTTCATTCTTGTGCTAGGCACTATTATCAGAGCTGTATGTATAGTAACTTAATATTTACAACCCTTTCAGGTAGGACCTACACTTGTTCTTATTTTGTACAGAAGGAAATTTAGGCACAGAGAGGTTAAGTAACTTGTCCATAGCAAAGGTTAGTAAGTAGGGAAGGTGGGATTTCAACCCAGACAGTCTGACTTTAGAGTCTGTGTTGTTAACCATCTGGCTCTATCAGCTTCTTTTCTAAAGCATTGTAAGATTTTTTAAACTTCATTTACTTACCTCTTTCATAATAATCTTTCCAGTCATACAAAACTCACTACTCAATATGATGGCCTGTCAGTTAGGGTTGCATCAGGGAAACAATACAGTATCTAATGAAGAGATATATTGCAAGGAATTAACTTATTGATTGTGGGGGCTAGTTAAGTAAGTCCAAAATCTTTAGGATGTGCTATCAGGAAGGATAAGTTGAAACTCTGAGGTACAGGTGGTAGCTGCAGTTCTCAGGCTGAATTTCTTCTTCAGGAAAGTGTCAGTTTGGCTTGTAACGTCAGTGGATTGAATCAGACCCAGCCAGATTATCCAGGTTAATCTTTATTTCAAGTAAACAGATTATGACTTTTATTTATTTTTAAATTGACCTTAATTTAATTTAATTTCATTTTACATACATATTTTATTTATATCTTTTACATCATGTGTATTCCCCGTAAAATTCCCTCTCCCGTTGTCTTCAGCTGTACCCCTGCTCTAGACAGGTGGTACTTCCTGTTGCTCTTCCCAGGGTGTTGGGGGCAAGTCGACTTGGGAGTTGGGGGTTCCTGCAGTTTCCACTTGGGCACACATCTGGGCAGTGTTCTATTGTGGTAGATCTTGTTTCGAGCTGTTACTTGCTCCAGGAGCCCCTGCTTTTTTGGCCCCACTATGTAGCACGGGATCTAGCATCTCAGCCTGTGGTAGTCAAGAGCCTCGTGTGGAGTGCTGCACCTCCAGACACACACTGAGGCCAAGTCCACTGGAAGGTGCTTGCAGGTTGGATAGGATATACTTCTTTGTTGAGCTGCTAGGTCCCTCTGGGCATGTCTGTCACTTTCCTGTGTTCTCTGACATCTCAGGATTCCCCCGTGGCCTCCAATATTTTCCTCCTCCTTTTCTATTCCTGGGCAAAGTGGACCAGCTTTGTGGGTGGGGGAAAGAGGAAGGATCCTGTATTGATGATTTTCTCTCCTCCCTTCCCCTGTCATTCTTACTTTCCCTCTGCTTCTCTTGGATCACTAACTTTGTCTAGCACATCTGGGTTCCACCAGGAATTCATCATTATTTCTCCCTATCAGTTGTTTTTATGGGAGAATTTAGTTGCGTCCCTTGGTGACATCCTCTGATTATGGGTTTTAATCACATCTACAAAATACCTTCACAGGAGAATCAAGATTAATGTTTGATTGAATAATTGGAGATTGTATCTTAGCCAAGTTGACACATAAAACTGGCTGTCACAGGTATCTTTTTCTGATTGTTGTTTTAACCCCATAGGGACTTTTTAATTTTCGTAAGCTAGCAATAGAACTTTCTGCCATCTCATCTCTACCTACTCCGTCATTACCACAGCCAAAAAAATATTTCTGGTATTTTGCAGTAGAAGTCATACATATAAACCATATTACCTTTAAAGCAAATTTTAAAAAATAAGATCCTAAGAATAAAAGAGAAATGATTGAACCAGAAAACCTATGCTAAGGAAAACCTATGTTAAATTACTGTATTGGACCATAAAATTTAACACTTTAACATGGCAAGGGAATTATGCCGTATAGAACCTCTTTTGGAATTCACTAAATTCTAACAGGAATTTCACATTGCCTTCTAGCAGAAATTTATCTAAATAAAGAATATTTGCTGGCACAATTAGCAAAATAATTATTGTTTAAATAAATGATGGACAGAATTTCCTAGATTCCTAGATAAAAGAAGCAGGGCTTCAGAGAACTGTCTGGAGTTACATTTTCTAGTAATTCTTACTTCTTGACCTCTTTTATTCTCTTTTAACAAAGACAGCTTAAAATGCTACAAGGTTCTTTACTAAGACATAGAAGATTTAATGTGATGCCTCATAGGCCTTCATCTAGACTAAAAGGCTTATAAGAATCTTCAGTGTTGGTCTCTCAGGCATCTCTAAGGGGACAGGAGGCATTTCTAAAAATCTTAGTGGCATTGATCCATAGCAGCCTTATATGAAGCCTAAGGTGGAAATGGGCCTCTCATCAGGGGAGGGAAGAGAACAGGGACTATGATGACAGTTCATGGGTGATGGGGTGGTGGGAGATTTATGGGAACTATACCTAAGGGGAGAAATCAGATGTTGTACAAAAATGGAACACAATGTAAGAAAATAAAGTCTAATCACTAAAAATAGAAAGGAGAAAAGGGGGCTCAGGAAAAAAATGTGACTATGAAATTGATTATAGCTGATAATAAGAAACTTAGAGAGTTTTAAAAGGAATTGTATCACTTAGATTGAAAGGGAAAGAGAACGTTTATAATGAAAATAAGCCTCTGACTTTTAACCTCCTATGGAAAGAAAACAGGCTGAGAAGCTAATAAATGCTAAAAATAAACCATTTCTTATGGAAAATAAAGAATGACTCATAGTAGCCAAGAAATCAGAGAGCAGAACTAAAAGATGTGGAGAACCACCCCTAACACTAATAAGGAACTGGTAACATGTGCCCAACTGGATTTCAAAATTACCACTGACCAATGACTATTACACTGGTCAACAAATTTTTACCAAATTCATGTTACTGAAATAAAATTAGTCATTTCCCATCAATTTGTATGTACTCAAGACGAATATGACAAGTCAGATTCTAATTTTGGCTCTAGCTTTTTTTGTAATCTGCGGTAAATGGATGTTTACATCACAAAATGCATGCTAATAGTGATAGGCCTACGGTTAATACCTGTAAAAAATCAAGTCATACATAGACTACCTCTTAGATTTCTTCACTTGTCTTTTTTACAGCTGTTCAGGAATAGAATAGATGGAAGATGGTTTCCACTGTGCAAAAGCACAGCCATAAGACTCAGTTTCGAAGAGACTAGAAATAGTCTTCATTATTGAGGCCCTCAATATCGGAACAGAATACCAGAGTACTTTCCTTTCTGAAGAAAGGCTCCAACTGCTGGTGGCACTTTCGATAGAAAGTAATTGTGACATCTTCTTCTAGAAGATTCCATTGTTGGAGTCTTAATCCTAGCAATCTGCCTTGTTCTTGGCTAAGTCCAAATCACGAACCAGGTCATTTAATTCTTCCTGTGTTAGTCTGTGTGGGGTTGATGATGCACCACGGGGAAAATCTGGATCACTGCATGCTGGAACAGAAGAACAGGTCGGCTAACCCTTGTCCTCATTAGGTGAATCAAGAGAATATTCTGCTGGAGGTTCTGGAATAGGAAGTCCCTCACCATGTGGAACTGGTCTCAATGCAAATGGAATGTTTGGCTACACTATTCTCGACTTCTTTTGCTTTATTATTTTGCTGGAAAAAGGAGGAACCAAGCAGAAGGAACAGTCTTTTATGTGGTTGCTTGGCTCTCTCCACACCATGGGGACTGCAAACGGCATTGATGGTCTTTTGCCATTGAACCACTGTGAAAGCTGTGTTGTATATGTAGCACAGCATATATGCAGGGCCCAAGGCTTGTCTTGATCACCAACCTTGCATCTGAAGTCAAGGTGATAAGCCTTCTTCACTTGAGAAGTGATACTTTTCTTCTGGTTGGCAAATGGCACTTCTCCACAAATAGAGCAGAAATTGTCCACGCTATAAACGCACTTTTGAGGCATTACTGTTCTGTATTGTGCCTAAATGGATAAAATAATAACACTTCTATGAAACAGTAGCTTCAACTGTCTCGCACGAAGTCTGAAATATTTTCAGTGCTCAACCTTTCCAACAGGGCTTTGTCTAATGCACTGCTGACGTCAGCTTACTTCAGCAGCTGCCTGGCAGTAGTATTGCATTGCATCAGAAAATGATGTAATCAACTCTGGATGATGTGTGCATGATGGTATTATGCAATGCAATGTATATTACATCATTCTAGGCTGATTTAGGATGTTGTTGTCCGACTGGATACATTTACATTGTGAAACATATGAAATGAATTACATGAAATATCTTCAAAACGAGAGCTAATAGAAAATTTTCAGGATTATGTTCATGTTCAGCACACCAAGGTACTACAGATTAGGGCCTTTTTAAGTCAGTAACAATCTCACTGTTGACCAGTGTTAAATGCCTCTTGTTTTCACTCTTTTTGAATGGGAATGTCTATTGCAATTTTCATATTTCCGCCTCACCATTGTCTATTAGGGGATGAGGGGAGGTATTGGGCACATAGCTTGTATCTTTATTTCGAAGATCCTCAGATTAGAGCAGTGTACCTCAGGGACTACACCTAAGAAACTGGATTCCTCAAATTTACATATGTAAATTTTTATTTACATATGTCTCATTTACATATATAACCCGAGTTGCATTAGATCTTGGACATCGAGCTGATGGAATGAGACTTTGGGGGACCTTGGGAAGAATTCAGTATATTTTGAGGTGTGTAAATCTTATGTGGGCAGAAGGTAGACTATGCCAGAGTAAAGATGGTTATAGATTATTGTTTTTAAAAAGATTTTATTTTTGCATACCAGCTGGGGTGCAGGCCAGAGATTTGGGGTGGTGAGAGGGTTCACCAGAGACAGAGTGGGGAGCAGAACAGGCAGATCAACTGAAATACACTGCTGAGGGGAGCAGTGGGCGAGGCAGGAGAGGTCTGTTGCGCCATGTGGGAATCTCGCAGGGCATTGAACCCACCTCCAAGCCACGGACAGCTCCACAGCACTGCGCTCTACTCATTGCGCCACCAGGGAAAGGCCCTGGCTATAAATTCTTATCCACCTTTTCTCATCCAGAGACATAGTTCGTTTCTTCACTGCTTTGAATATGGGCTGGACTTGTGATTTTTTTAGATATGGTGGTTATGATGCTGAGTCATTTCTAAGATTAAGCCTTCGAGAGGACTAACAGCCTGTGCTCTCATAGAAGCCAACGGCAGTGTAAGGTATCTGACTATTCTGAGGCCAGCGTACTGTTAGAAGTCTAACTAGTCACTTAGAGAGTTAGAGGGGGAGAATCAGTAAGAATGGGAGAGGGCAATTGGCCACTTGGGGTGTTATCTAGGCACTAGATAAGTGAGTGAAGCTTCCTTAGACCTTTCAGTCAGCCCAGGCTTCAACACAAGCCAGATGAGTGACTCAGCAAATCGTGGGAAGTGAAATGTCAAATGTCTGACCTCCGTCTGCTCTTCCAGCTATCCTCCAGCTGTTTAAGGCACCCAGTTCATACTTACTATCTTGTGGAACAGAGGTGAGCAATTCCTACTGTACCTTGTCCAAATTATTGAACCACATAATTCTGTGCAAAGTATAGTTTTTTTACACTTAAGTTTGGTACTTGTTACAACAGACAGCTGAAACACAAAAGAAGATACTGAAATATAGAAAAAATTTATCATCTGCCCAACCTCACAAAGACAGTAAGAACCACTGCCTTCAATCACATTTTGAACTGCCTATGTCCCAATTCTTTCCAGAGAGGACTCTGGAACGCTTCTTACATGGTTAGCAAACCTATCTGTACCTACAATCTTTCCATGTAAAGTAGGCTTATTCTCTAACAGCTTGCAGCTAAAACTTTGACAGTTATTGTTGGAATACTTCCTTTGCTTAATTTTAGTAGATTGTTGTGATCTGAGATAACAATTTGGTGCTATTCCTTAGTTTAAAAAGAATCTTAACTGGGACCTTCTCCAATGACTGTTTCATAAAAGGAATCCCATATATAAAAAACATTTAGAAAGAAAAGTACAACTAATTAAAATTTTTTAAAAGGAAATTCAGAATAGTTTAATAATATACCAAAAAATAAACGGCTTAGTCTTCATGAAACATTAAAGGGTTTTTTCAAGTGTCCTTCTGTTGCGCCGTTCTATTGAATAGAAGTCGTCTTTTTCGACCATTCTCTAGAACAGAATTCTGGTCTGATCACTTCTTGGTTAGGTTGTTTTTGTTGTTGTTGAGGGTTTTTGGGGTTTTTTTTTGGAACATATTTTGGATATTAAGTACATGTCTGATATTTGATGAGTAAATGTCTTCTCCCATTCATCAGGCTTTGTTTTCATTTATGCAGTGGTTTCTTTCACTTGTACAAAGGCTTTTGTAGTTGATGTCCCGTTTACTTATTTTTGCTTTTGTTTTCTTTGCCCTGAGAGTTGAATCTCCAAAGACATCTTGGTGCTCAATGTCCAGGAGTATATTATATATGTTTTCTTCTATATATTTTATAATTTCAGGTCTGATATCCATGTCTTTAATACATTTTGAGTTAATTTTTGGGTAAGATGTTAAATAATGATCCAGTTTCAATTTTTGCATGTGACTGTCCAGACTTCGCAATATCATTTGTTGAAGAGGCTTTTTCTTTCTCTGTTGTATGGTCTCGGCTCTTTGTTGAAGATTAATTATCCACATATTGCTATGAAATTGTTTATTTCTAACCTGTCAGTTCTGTTCTATTGGTCTCTCTGTTTTTGATCCACTGTCCATTCTGTTTTGATTATTGTCATTTTATAGCATAATTTGAAGTCAGGGAGCAAGATACCTCCATTATTCCTGGGTCACTTTGGCTATTTGGGGTCTTTAGTGGTTCCCTATATATTTTAGATTTTTTTATTTTATTTCCTTGAAAAATGCCATTGGGGTTTTGATATGGTTTGCATTGTAGTATGGCTATTTTAATATTGTCTGTTCTGATCCACAGACATGGAATATCTTTTTGTTTCTTTGTGTCTTATTCCATTTCTTTTAGCAGTGTCTTAGTTTTCAGTGTATAGGTCTTTCACCTCTTATGGTAAGTTTACTCCCAGGTATTTCATTATCTTTGATGTAATCATAAATGGAATCATTTTCTTAATTTCTTTTCCCTCTAATTCATTTTTTGCATATGGAAATGCAATAGATTTAGTATATAGATTTTGTATTCCTCCACTTTGTTGTATTTGTTTATTATTTTCAGTAATTTTGGATGGGGTTTTTAGGGTTTTCTATGTATGTTATCATGTCATCTGTACGTAGCAATAGTTTTACTTATTTTCCAATTTGGATTCCTTTTATTCTTTCTTTTCCTTAATTTTTCTGTCTAGGACTTCCAAAATTATTTGTACAATAGTAGTGATAGTGGATATCCTTGTCTTGTTCCTGACTTTAGGGGAAAAGCTTGCAATTTTACATCATCATGCTATTGAGTATGATGTTAACCGTGGGTTTGCCCTAAGTTGTCTATATTATCATGCTTTAAATAACCCACTTGTATTTTCAGTTTTTCCATTCTGTTTTCTTCTTTCCGTGTGTGTGTGTGTGTGTGTGTGTGTGTGTGTGTGTAAATATATACATACAGGTATATATGCCTATATACCTATATTCAGGTTTTTTCCCATTTGAAAAATAATATGAAAATGTAATCTTCCTTTATGGTACATTATCTTCTTTCTCAAATTCCCTTCAAAATCAAACTTCTTTTTTTTTTTTTTTAGTAGCCTTTTTTTTTTTTTTATTTATACATACAAGCTGGGGTACAGGCCAGAGGTGTGGGGCGGCGAGAGGGTTCACCAGAGACAGAGTGGGGAGCAGAACAGGCAGATCAGAAATACACTGCTGAGGGGAGCAGCGGGCGAGGCAGGAGAGGTCTGCCGCACCGTGTGGGATTCTCCCCGGCCGGGCATCGAACTCGCGTCGCCGCTGCCGACAGCTCCACAGCGCAGCTCTTAACTGCTGCGCCACCGGGGAGGCCCTCAAACTTCTTTATCAATGGGCAAACTCACTGTTTCTTCTTTCTTACTTTCTGTGTACACTTCAAATCCTCTTACATTAATTTCAGTTCCTACCTGCTCCAGCAAGCATCATCAGTAGTGCTAGAGTTGTTTCTGTTTGTAAACTTTTACCTTACTCCATAATAGAGATTTCCTACTCTAAGTGTTTACCCACGTGAATCATCCACACAGTTACTTCAAGTACTACCACTTCCTATTACTTAATATTTTTGTGACTAACACATCTCTCTTCTATTCCCCATGCATATCTAAAATGTATTGGATATGTTTCCTGGAAAGTCAAATTGAGGAAATTATCTTTACTCTAAATCTATAAATCTGTGTCTCTTATTTTTGTGAAAATAGGGGAACTTCCCTTGTCATGTAAGCCAGAAATATGGCATTCATTCCAGATTCTTTAATATTTCTTATCCCTTACCTTTCAGTGGTGACTGGGTCTTATCAGTGACTTGTCCTCTCATTTCTAAATTTGTGTCTAGATTAGTTCAGATTTTGTCATCCCATTTCAGGATATTTAAGCTGTTTTTTCAACCAATCATCCTGCCTTCAGTTTTCCTAGCCATCTCCCAAATATGATCTAATTACTTCCTGCTTAAATTTGATTGTGTTCAATTGCATACAGGATAGAATCTATTCTTAACATAGAATCTATTCTTAATCTATTCTTAGCACATGACCGACTGTCATGTTTTGGCACCTTGTCTTTTTGATTTCCTTAAAGTGGTGTTTAAGACACAATAAGCCATTGTTGTCACTATGATTGCGTTGGTATTTTTACTGATTTAACACCAAAAGTTGTTGTATTCAGAGATATCCCCCAAACACAGAATGATTCTTTTTGTACTGCTAGCTAATGTTTATTAAGCTATTGTACATAAAGTTTTTATTCATTTGAGTGAAATGAATCAATCTACTATGGGAAAATGTCTAGGGTTAAATCAGAATTAAGTGAAAATGATTGTGTGGGCTGTTTATTGCTTGGGATAACCTATATTAATACCTTCTGTTAGTTTGAATTATTAAATATTTACTGTATCTGATCTCTCTCATCATTTGATTTTATAGAAACATTACAAAAGACATAACTAAGGTTATAAAAAATAACTATATATAGTTACCAGTTTTTGATATTACTTCACTTGGAAAACATGCTTTTTGATATAAGCTATATATTTTTGAAATTCACCACAGTAGTTTTCTTTCATGAGACATTTACTCATGTTCCTCCTTCCTGGAAGTCTTACTTTGTCTCTTTTCCCTTTGCCTAGTTAACCCTTTTTTATATTTTGTACTTTTCATTTTAATTATTACACTTTTAGAAAGATATTCTCTGGTCATCCCACACTAGAGTAAGGCATCCTGTTATATATTTTCATAGAATCATGTCACTTTAAAAAAATGGTAGTTTTCTCACTGAACTGTAATGTCTTTTTTTGTGCATCATTGAAATCTAGCACATAGTGCTTTGCTTAACACATATTATACACTCAGGAAATACTTGATGAATAAATCAATACAGTTCTCATAGCCAAAAGAGGATATATTTAAGATAATTTTTAGAGCAATGCTTGTTTTAAATATAGCTATAACAACTTTGATATAGCTAAAAATTACTGTTAAAAATCTCTATTGACCTCATTGTTGATGTGCCAACTAAGCTTACAATTCTTATTTTACATTTACTTCTAATGTAAGATAGCAAAGATAGCCATCAAAATACTTCTGTTTGGTAGAAAAACTAATTAGTAGAAAAAATAGAGAGGACTGAATATGTCCTTGGAGATAATTAAAATTATATATTTCAACATTAATTCAGGGTTTACTTGTTCTATTAGAAGCAAAATAATATTGCAGGTTAGTCTTATGAACTTGACTCAAAGATGCAAGATGAAATTGAGATTATTTTGCAGAATTGAGACAATAATAATGTAGCAGTGAATATCCATTGGAAACATTGTGATCTGTATTGGGGATGAATGTCCATTTTATGTGGGTTTCTTCAAAACTGTCTTGCCTCCTTTGATCCTTCCCTTAACCTGGTTTTCTAGTCTTCCTACCCATTCTAATCAATTCCTTTTCTGCCTTAATTAACATCAGTTCTGTTTGATTTTGTTTTTCCTTTTATACAGTGACCAAGTTGATTAGTACATATTCTAAAAGAGTGTCTTACTTATATGTCCTCCTGAAGGGAGGGAAGCTAGAGTTCTTATTTATATGTTTGTCTCATAGAGTTTCCAGGAAACCAATGAAAAGCACTCTTATGATGAATAGTTAAGTTCTTAGGCATAGGACTCAAGTAGCATAAGACTCTAATTGATGACTTAGAGGAATATTTTTATGTAGAAAAATTCTGAAAGACTGTGCTCAAAACCCTTAAGGAAAGAGATGACCATAAATATTTTTAGTGCCTAAAACTGAGATTAATATCCAGAATAAATTTTTTTTTATTTTATTGTTATTATTATTTGTCTTTTACATTATTGTATATTCCCCATAGGTTTCCCACCACCAATTCACCCGTGAACAATCACCACAGTCCCCCGTGCTCCCCTCTCCCCCATTCTGAACCCCTGTCCTCCCCCCGTCTCTGAATGTCTCTCTTTTATTTAGTTACCCTGTATTCCTATTATGAGTGAAACCATTCAATATTTTTCTTTTTCCTTTTGGCTTATTTTGCTGAGCATGATTCCTTCTAACTCCATCCGTGTTGCTGCAAATGGCATGTGTTCATGTTTTTTGAATGCTGAATAGTATTACACTTTGTATGTATGTACCACATCTTGATCCAGTCATATATTTTGGGGCATTTGGGTTGTTTCCATGTTTTAGCTATTGTGATGAACATGGGGGTGCATGTATCCTTTCGGATTAATGTTTTTGTGTCCTTTGGGTAGATTCCCAAAAGTGGTATTGCTGAGTTGTATGGAAGCTCCATTTTTAGCAGTTTGAGGAAATGCCATACAGCTTTCCATAGTTGTTGAACCAGTTTGCATTCCCACCAGCAGTGTAGGAGAGTTCCTTTTTCTCCACATCCTCGCCAGCCTGTTTTTTTTAATGTGCACCAATCTCAGTGTCTTGAGCTGGTATCTCATTGTGGTTTTGATTTGCATTTCCCTGATTATAGGTGATGTTGAACATTTTTTAATATATCTGTTGGCCATTTGCTTTTCTTCTTTGGAGAAGTGTCTTTTTAGCTCTTCTGCCCATTTTTTGAGTGGATTGTTGACTTTGTTTTTGTTGAATTGTACAAGCTCCTTGTAGATCTTTGTTACCAGTCCTTTATTGGTTGTATTGTGTGCAAAGATTTTCTCTCAATTAGGAGGGTGTCTGTTTGTTTTGATTAATGTCTCTTTTGCTGTACAGAAGCTTTTTAGTGTGATGTAGTCCCAGCTGTTTATCTTTTCCTTGACTTCCTTCGCTTTTTGAGATGTGTCTTTAAAAATTTTGCTGAGGTGTATGTCGTATAGAGTTTTGCCTATATTGTCTTCTATAACTTTTATGGTTTGAGGTCTTCCATCCAGGTCTTTTATCCATTTTGAATTGGTTTTTGTGCATGGTGTGAGATAGTAGTCCAGCTTCATTTTTTTGCATGTAGCAGTCCAGTTTTCCCAGCACCATTTATTGAACAAGCTAACCTTGTTCCATTGCATATTCTTTGCTCCTTTGTCAAAGATTAGTTGTCCATAGAAACGTGGATTTATATCTGGGTTTTCTATTCGATTCCACTGATGTGTGCATCTGTTTTTGTTCCAGTTCCATGCTGTTTTAAGTATTATAGCTTTGTAGTATAGTTTGAAATGAGGGAGTGTAATCCCTCCATTTTCTATATCTTTTTAGTCAGGAGAGCTTTAGTTATTTAGGGTTTTTTTGTGGTTCCATATAAATTCATCAATATTTGTTCTATTTCTTTGAAGAATGTCATTGAGATTTTTTATATTAGAATAGCACTGAAATGGTAAATTGCTTTTGGTTGGATGGTCATTTTGATAATGTTAATTCTCACTATCCATGAGCAGATGTCTTTCCATTGTTTTGTGTCCTCCTCTATTTCTCTTAATAGTGGTTTTTGCTGTGTAAGTCCTTTACCTCTTTTGTTAGGTTCATTCCCAGGTATTTGATTTTTTTGGTTTCAATTTTGAAGGGGGGATAGATTTCTTAATTTCTTTTTCTTCAGACTGAGTGTTTGCATATAGGAAGGCTACTGACTTTTGTGCATTGATTTTGTATCCTGCTGCTTTACTGAATTGGTCTATAATTTTGAGTAGTTTTTCTATGGGATTTTTAGGATTCTGTATGTATATTATCATATCATCTGCAAATAGTGACAGTTTAATTTCTTCTTTTCCTATTTGGATTCCTTGTACGTGTTTCTCTTGACTTATTGCTCTGGCTAGGACTTCCAGTATTATATTGAAAAGCAATGGTGAGAGTGTACTTCCTTGACTTGTCCTGAAATGGGAAAGGCTTTCAGCTTCTCACCATTGAGGATAATAGAGAATAAAAAATATTTTTAAAGAGAGATAAGCAATGAGAAAACTATTGTAAAAGGATATAAATAAATAGCACTGGTCAACAGTGAGATCATAACCGACTTAAAGGGGCCCTAATCTGCAGTATCTTGGTGTGCTGAACATGAATATAACCCTGAAAATTTTTTATTAGCTCTTGTTTTGAAGATACTTCATGTAATTCATTTTATATGTTTCACCATATAAGTTTATCCAGTAGGAGTGCAACAACATCCTAAATCAACCTAGAATGATGTAATATTGCATCGCATTGCATAATACCATCATGCACACATCATCCAGAGTGGATTACATAATTTTCTGATGCAATGCAATACTACTGCCAGGCGGCTGCTGAAATAAGCTGATGTCAGCAGTGCACTAGATAAAGCCCTGTCAGAAAGGTTGAGCACTGAAAATATTTCAGACCTTGTGTGAGATAGTTGAAGCTACTGTTCCATAGAAGTGTTATTATTTTATCCATTTAGGCACAATACAGAACAGTAATGCCTCGAAAGTGCGTTTATAGCGTGGACAATTTCTGCTCTATTTGTGGGGAAGTGACATTTGCCAACCAGAAGAAAAGTATCACTTCTCAAGTGAAGAAAGCTTATCATCTTGACTTCAGATGCAAGGTTGGTGACCAAGACAAGCCTTGGGCCCCGCATATATGCTGTGCTACATGGACAACACAGCTTTCACAGTGGTTCAATGGCAAAAGACCATCAATGCCGTTTGCAGTCCCCATGGTGTGGAGAGAGCCAAGCAACCACATAAATGACTGTTCCTTCTGCTTGGTTCCTCCATTTTCCAGCAAAATAATAAAGCAAAAGAAGTCGAGAATAGTCTGCCCAAACATTCCGTCTGCATTGAGATGACCAGTTCAACGACTTGCTGCAGGGTGATGTGAAACAAGCATGGGATGCTTTTCGCCTAGTGTCTACAAACTTTCTTGGGAATGTTAGGACAGAAAACTACAAGGAACTAGTGGAAGACATGCTGATGCAGTATCAGAAACTTGGCTGCAATATGTCTCTAAAGATCCACTTCCTTCATTCCCATCTGGATTTCTTCCCTGAAAACTGTGGTATAGTTAGTGATGAACATGGCAAACGTTTTCATCAAGATGTCACATCAATGGAGCAAAGATATCAGGGAAAATGGTCCACTACAATGCTGGCTGACTACTGCTGGACACTCCCCAGAGATGCTCCTGAACAGCTGTACAAAAGACAAGCGAAGAAATCTAAGAAGTAGGCTATGACTTTTTTTTTTTAAAGATTTATTTATTTACACATACAAGCTGGGGTACAGGCCAGAGGCGTGGGGTGGCGACAGGGTTCACCAGAGACAGAGTGGAGAGCAGAACAGGCAGATCAGAAATACACTGCTGAGGGGAGCAGCGGGCGAGGCAGGAGAGGTCCGCCACACTATGTGGGATTCTCCCCGGCTGGGCATCGAACTCGCATCACACGCTGCCAACAGCTCCACAGCGCAGCGCTCAACCACTGCGCCACTGGGGAGGCCCTATGATTTGAATTTTTACAGGTATTAACCATAGGCCTATTGCTATTGGCATGCATTTCATGATGTAAACATCCATTTATTGCAGATTACAAAAAAAACTAGAGCCAAAATTAGAATTTGACTGTCATATTCGTCTTGAGCACATACAAATTGATAGGAAATGACTAATTTTATTTCAGCGACATAACTTTTGTAAAAATTTGTTGACCAGTGTAATCTTGGTACTCATGGGAGGGATACTTCTATCAAAGGGACATAACAATGAATCCTTGAACTAAAAACTAGGAGTTCCAAGTGGATATCCTGATCTCCTTATTTCACTAAAATAATAGACAAAAAGGAAAGTTAACTGGTTTTGTTTGGGTGATGTAATTCAGAATATATCACAGTCACATAAGTTCTTGCTATAAAATGTGGACAGAAAAGAGTATGACTGAAACCTAGATCTTGAGGGAACACTGTAATTTACATATGGAGTGATAAAAAAAAGACAGGTTACTTTAGCAATCCAAGACAGGAAATACTATCAAGGTTTCAATAACTAAAGAATGATGGTTTGAAGTAATATCCCAAAATAGAAACATTTCTAGCTTATATGCTGACAGAGAACATGGAATGAGCCGTGAAGAACAGTTCTGTGTGTGTGTGCATGTGTGTATGTGTGTGCATGTACACAACTTCCAGATAAGACATGTAGCAGCTATCCATAAATACTGCATTGGTCTGATATTTGTATGCATATGTATGTGTGCATGTATGAACACATCAATCTCCTTCTGTCCTTTCACCAATAATTTTATATATGATACTGGTGCTTAACTTTATGATTCAGCAATAGGATGGTAAAAATCATCGATATTGTGGTTAAATTAAGAGTATCAGAGACTGATACAGGAACTGATATAATTTGAGCCTTCCTTTGGGTAGAAGTTGAGTGTTTTCTATGAAGAGTATCATTATATAAGATGTAGCATATTAGGTTTGTCACTGTTGTTTGAAAAGGTGAAAAGAGGGTATATGCAATCAATGGGAGACCAAATGAGTGCACCGTGCTGGATGACAAAATATACTTCCTGAATTTCTTATTATTAGAGTTTTGGATGCAAATAAAGTTCTCCCTGTTAGAGGCATTTCTATTGATATTTGGAAAGCAAAGTGGGGCCCATTTCTGAAAGCAAGCATGGTCATGGAAATAAGATTTCCCAGAAGCAGTATTTCAGTGATTTCCAGCCTCAGCTTCAGATCATGAAAAAATTCATATCAATGCTAAAACACAGAAAGAGGAGACAGAAAGAAACAAAGAGAAAATAAATCTAAACTTAGTATTTTTTGAGTTCCTGAATAATACAATGCCTAAAGCTAGTTTTACCACTTGAACTTTCAAGTTACTTTAGAAAATTCCTTTTGTGTTTTAATCAGTTTGAGATTGGTTTCTGCTCCTTGCAACAGAAACTTATTTAATACTCAAAAATGAAATATTTTTGTTATCTTCCTTTTTAAATAAATTATTTTCTATGTGTGAGCTCATTTTAAGAATTTCTAGGTAATGAGAAGTAAATTATCAGTTTCCTTAACTAAGGAAGCAATAATGTGATAAGAGGTTAGAAACACAATGTCAAATTTTATAAGCAGATATTATTGGTGTTGAATAAGAAAAAGAGGATATAGCAAGTATGTCACATGTGGCTATAACATGTTCAAAGTATTATCATCTGGAAGGCTCGTTAATATTTTGTTCCTTGCCAGTAAAATAGGCCTTTCTAACCACAGAATGTGCATCTCTGAATTCAATGAACCATGGATTAAAAAATACATACTACATAGTTAGCTGCATCTGTACTGAGCAAGCACAGACAATTTTCCTTGTAATTATTCCCTGAACAGTACAGCATAACAACTACTTACATAGCATTGACATTATTTTAGTCATTACAAGTAATCCAGAGATGATTTAAAATATATGGGAGGAGGCACACAAGTTAAAATGCAAATACTATGTCATTTTAAGAAGAGACTCGAATATCCATAGATTTTTGTATGCACAACATTTATGAAAACCAAGTGCCCATGGATAACAAGGGATAGTCCGACTGTACCATAATCCTTAAATTCCCCGTTTCCCGGCAGAGTTCTATCCCCAGCCAAGGAGCTGACCCACTGCTATTCCAAAGATCAGTGGACATGATGGTAAAATTGTACCACACTTGCTGCTCTCCTAAGGTCTACTTTGGACACAGAGGGTTATCACTGAGTTTTTTTAGGTTTTTTCCTTCTACTTCTTTATTAAACAGATTTATATTAGGTAACCAAAGAGAAAAATGGCTCTTTTATATTTGTTTCTTAGATTCTGATTTCTTTTCTCATCTTTATTCCTACCACTGAGAAATGCCACTATTGATATTTTGAAATATTTGCTTCAAGTACATTTTTCTGTTTACACACACACACACACACACACACACACACACACACACAATTTTGAATACAGTATTTATTTAGAAATCAGAACATTATAGACAGCACTCTTTTGAAGTCTACCTTCATGCTGGTTCTTCTGCTCTGTTCCTTAGAAGCAATCACTGTTATGAATTTGTTTATAGCCTTCAAATCTTTTTTCAATTTTCAGATACATATATTTCCACAGAAAACATTGCTTTTAATTGCTTTTCATTTTTTTCATTGTCAAAATCATTTTTATCATAGTTAACTTATACTTTCCATTTCCCACTTATTCAGGGAAATAAACCAAAATTATAAAGGCAGGAAACATCACAAATACTCTATCTCACATGATAGATAAGATTAAATATCTACAAACCAGAGTCAAGAACAGTTTTCAAGAAACACTAGTCAATAAGGAAACCAAATAGGAGAGAGACAATCAGCGGTGGCGGGGGGGCGGGGGGGAGGCGGAGGGAGGGAAGGAAAAGGGCACAAAATGGAATAGAAAAGAACACAAGGGACCATGGAGATGGATCACGGGTGAATTGGTGGTGGGCTACCCAAGGGGAATACAAAATGTAAAAGACATAAATAACAATAAAAATATGTATTAAAAAAAAAAAGACAGATGACAAAAAAAAAGATACACTAGTCAAAGTGCTGTAAGGACAAGTAGTTTGACTCAATCAATTTTAAAACATATATTCTGGACTTAAAATACTACTCAGGGGCCTGCCTGGTGGAGAAGGGGTTAAAGTCTCAGCATTATCAAGCTATCACTATCAGCTTGAGTTGATCAGCCTGAGTTCTATCCCCAGCCAAGGAGCTGACCCACATGGGGCAGCAGACCTCTCCTATTCTCGCCTGCTGCTCCCCTCAGCAGTGTATTTCAGTAGATCTGCCTGTTCTGTTCCCCACTCTGTCTCTCGTGAATCCTCTCACCCCCGCACCTCTGGCCTACACCCCAGTTCTTCCATGCATATATAAATAAAAATAAATCTTTACAAATAAATAAAATACTACAGAGTTCTTAGCAGAGCTGTATTTCAAGGTTTCTACTATTGGAAAATGAGAGGTTCTTGCTGTCTGTCTTTCACCCCCAAAGCTCTATTTTGAGTTCTCTCAGGCTTTGATGGAATTCGGATATTGTCAGGTCAGGCTGGTAATGCATGGCCAGGAGACTGGCACGAATATTTTCAGATAGGTGAACCAGGTCACACCCAAAGGCATGGTAGGCAGGCAGGAAGAGCAAAAGCGCTTGGCATCCAGCCAGTCTGAAAGCTACAATTGTTTTTTATATACATTTGAATGGTATCATGCTCTGAATATCTTTTAGCAAAATACTTTTTTTCAAACATGCTACAGTATACTTAGTTGTTTCTCTATTGATGGGGGTCTAGGTTATTTCCCGTTTCCGTTATTACAAAGACTATGATAATGAATGTAGTATCTGTGCGTATTTGTGTGTGTGTGCATTTTTGTATATGTGTACTTGTGTGCTTCCCATGATAAGCCTCTAGTCATAAGTTCGTCCAGCTCTCCATACAAGTATTGACTTATCATCTCAGGCTGCAATGTTTATAAAGTCCCTGACTATTAATCATTTTAAACAGTTTTATTAAGAATAATTTACATACCATAAAATCAACCAGATTTATGTGTGACTTCTTAATAGATTTATAAAGTTGTATAATCATCATCAATACTAAATTTCAGAACACTTCCGGGACTCCCTGGTGGCACAACAGGTTAAGTATCAGCACTATGAAACTATCCCTAGCCACTGCAGCACGAGTTTGATCCCCAGTCAGGGAGCTTCCCACATGGCATAGCAGACCTCTCCTGTCTCGCCTGCTGCTGCCCTCTGCAGTGTGCTTCAGTAGATCCACCTGTTCTGCTCCCCACTCTGACTCTGCTGAAAACTCACCACCCCACACCTGTGGCCTACACCCCAGCTCTTGCATGCATAAATAAATCTTTTAAAAAAAATTTTAGAACACCTTCCATCACCCCCAAAGAAACCTCATTCCCGTCTGCAGTCATTGTCCATTCCCATCACTAGCCCTAGGCAACCACTAATCTACTTTCTGTCTCTACAGATTTGCCTTTCCTCTTCATACAAATGAAATCACACAAAATGTGGTCTTTTGTGTCTCACTTCTTACATTTAGCTTGTTTTTGATGTTCATCCACGTTATAATATCAATACATTACTTTGTATTGCTGAAAAGTATTATACATTCTGTTCAACCAGCTCAGTTGGTTCCACTTTACAGTTATTATGAATAATTCTTCTACGAACATTCATGCATAAGTAGTTGTATGGACATGTGTTTTGTTTTTATTTCTCCTGGATAGATTTCTAGGAATGAAACTGTGGACACGATGATTTGATGTTGGAAATTTGGGGTATTTAAACAAACTGTTTATCAAGTAGTTAAACTATTTCACATTTCTACTAGCAATGTATGGGAGTTCAAATTTCTTGAGAGCTTTGCCATGATTTTTCTTAAATACATACTTATTTTTGTGTCAGTTTTTTTACTCAGAAGTGTTTTTACTGAGCAGATATCTAAAGCGGAATGCCTGAGTCACAGTTTATACCTGTTTTCAGTCTTAATACATACAATCAAAAGATCTCCAGTGTGGTTGTCACAATTTACACTCACTATACTTGCCAGACATGATATTGTATGAATTGTTCATAATTGCTAAATCTAGTAAATGAAAAACAGACAGTTCATTTTAAATCACATTTCACTGATTTCGAGTGAAACAAAATATCTTTTTGTCAACTGGCCATCTCTTCATCTTCAATTACACTGGTCAACAATTTTTTACAAAAGTCTATCACTGAAATAAAATTAGTCATTTCCTATCAATTTGTATGTGCTCAACAAGAATATGACAGTCAAATTCTAACTTTGGCTCTAGTTTTTTGGAATCTGAAATAAATGGATGTTTACATCATGAAATGCATGCCAATCACTGGTCAACAAATTTTTACAAAAGTCATGTTACTGAAATAAAATGAGTCATTTCCTATCAATTTGTATGTGCTCAAGATGAATATGACAGTCAAATTCTAATTTTGGCTCTAGTTTTTTTTTTTGTTATCTGCAATAAATGGATGTTTACATCATGAAATGCATCCCAATCGTAATAAGCCTATGGTTAATACCTGTAAAAAATCAAGCCATAGACTACTTCTTAGATTTCTTCGCTTGTCTTTTGTACAGCTGTTCAGGAGCATCTCTGGGGAGTGTCCAGCAGTAGTCAGCCAGCATTGTACCATTGGTCCAGTCAGTGGACCATTTTCCCTGATATCTTTGCTCCATTGATGTGACATCTTGATGAAAACGTTTGCCATGTTCATCACTAACTATACCACAGTTTTCAGGGAAGGAATCCAGATGGGAATGAAGGAAGTGGATCTTTAGAGACATATTGCAGCCAAGTTTCTGATACTGCATCGGCATGTCTTCTACTAGTTCCTTGTAGTTTTCTGTCCTAACATTCCCAAGAAAGTTTGTAGACACTAGGCGAAAAGCATCCCATGCTTGTTTCGCATCACCCTGCAGCAAGTTGTTGAACCGGTGATCTTTGAAGAGCTTTCGAATCTGAGGACCCACCAAAACTCCCTCTTTAATCTTTGCTTCGCTGAGTCGAGGAAATTTTTCATGCAGGTATCAGAAAGCTGGCAAGGTTCGGTCCATGGCTTTCACGAAATTCTTCATCAAACCTAGTTTGTCTGCCTTGTTCTTGCGTAAGTCCAAATCACAAACCAGTTCTTCCTGTGTTAGTCTCTGTGGGGTTGATGATACACCACAGTGAAAATCTGGATCACTGCATGCTGATGGAACAGGAGAAGAACAGGTCTACTCACCCTTGTCCCCATCAGATGAATCAAGAGAATATTCTGCTGGAGGTTCTGGAATAGGAAGTCCCTCACCATGTGGAACTGGTCTCAATGCAAATGGAATGTTTGGGTAGACTATTCTAAACTTCTTTTGCCTCGTTAATCCACCGAAAAGAGGAGGAACCAAGCAGAAGGAACAGTCCTTTATGTGGTTGCTTGGCTCTCTCCACACCGTGGGGACTGCAGACGGCATTGATGGTCTTTTGCCATTGAACCACTGTGAAAGCTGTGTTATCCATGTAGCACAGCATATGTGCGGGGCCAAGGCTTGTCTTGGTCACCAACCTTGCATCCAAAGTCAAGATGATAAGCCTTCACTTGAGAAGTGATACTTTTCTTCTGGTTGGCAAATGGCACTTCCCCGCAAATAGAGCAGAAATTGTCCACACTATAAACCTACTTTTGAGGCATTACTGTTCTGTATTGTGCCTAAATGGATAAAATAATAACACTTCTATGGAACAGTAGTTTCAACTGTCTCGCACAAAGTTGAAATATTTTCAATGCTCAACCTTTCCAACAGGGCTTTATCTAGTGCACTGCTGACGTCAGCTTACTTCAGCAGCTGCCTGGCAGTAGTATTGCATTGCATCAGAAAATGATGTAATCAACTCTGGATGATGTGTGCATGATGGTATTATGCAATGCGATGTAATACTGTATCACTCTAGGCTGATTTAGGATGTTGTTGCAGTCCTATGTGAAACATATAAAATGAATTATATGAACAGTATCTTCAAAACGAATTTTCAGGGTTACATTCATGTTCAGCACACCAAGATACTGCAGATTAGGGCATTTTTAAGTCAGTAACGATCGCAGTGTTGACCAGTGTTATTAAATCAGCAGAGTCCAAGGTCATAGGCACAGCAATTGGACGTATTTCTAGTGGATAATTGAAGCATGATACTGTATTTTATTAATTCTAGCATACTTTTTTCATATTGTAGTGTCTCTGATATTCCGTAAGTTGGTGACATCTTGTATTTGCTGTTAGTCAGAGCTTGTGACATATCATTGTCTATGCATGTTCAAATAACAAAATCAGTATCCGCAGCTTGGAGGAAAATGTTGATGTTGGTAACAGAGCACTTCAATATACATTGCATTCACAATAGTCTTCATGTTATAAAGGAGAGTGATTGTATAAAAATACACAATGATACCTGTTACTCGGAAAATGATTCCAAAGATTCAGACTCTGAAGTTTTAGGATTCCTTTAACCAATGTTTTTGCTTATGTTTTTTCATTTTATGTGTGGATAAGTGATTTAAGATAAAAAGTTATATCTAAAGTCTGAAATAGTTCTCTTAAAGAAAAAAGTTGTAGCTAATAAAGCACTCTCGTAGTTTCGTTGTTACGTTTCCCTGCCTTTTTCTTATTAGTGATACATAAAATAATAATGATTCAATGAAATAGGATAATGAATTCTAACACTTCCACCTCTATTTTATGGTTCTTACATCCGTGTTTTCTGTGGTGAAGAAATATTGCCATATACTGATGGCTGTCAGGTTCTTTCTTATGCAACTATAAGACCGCAGAACATTTCAGGTTTTTTTTGGCAATAGCTAAAACAATCTTTGAAACAACAGTATTAATTATTTTGTCTTCAATGTCCTCTTTGTACTGGCAATTCTGAATTTTCAGTATCTCTGGCAATATTTAGTACTTTGGATGAAATCAGCATGAAACTAAAATTTTTTTCTGACATCATATTCCTTCATTTGTGATTATGAAACAATATAAGTGCCTATTAATTTCTATTTATACCTTCTTTTTAATAATTCAGTGCATTTGGATGATCTAGGAAATTTTTGTTGGGTTTTTCACTTTTCTATATAGGCATACTTAATTTCATGGCTCACCTTTGTTACATATTCCATTATGTTTTTATCTGAACTTTAGTTTTTTAATATATAAGTTTAAAGGTGAAAAATGTGCTTCTCATATATGTTCAAGAGTCTGTAATTCCTGACTTTATTGAAAAATAACAAAACATCTTCCCTATTGTAGCTAAAATGGCATATCTCATCTGAATTCCTCCTTAGCAAGTCTTTAAAATGCTTGTAACAATTCCATTAAGTACTGTTATAATAAGAATCATGAAGGAGGCAAATTTAGAGTGAACAGAGCAGTTTTAACTAATTGGAGTTATAATATCTTACTTTTGCAAATCTTACAAAAGCATATATCCTTGTGAACACAATTCTAGATTCTCTCCTGGGACATTAGAATTTTGCCTTGCACTTGAAAGTTCCAAATATTTAAGCTTCTTTAACTTCACAGTAAATCATATTTGAGGGAATACCTCTTTTCTGGCCGGCCACTAATGACTCCCTTACTGTATTTCTCAGCTTCCCCATTGTTGCAAGTGGAATTCCTTTAATACAGCATCTTCCTCTGCTAGTGGCCTGAGGTGATTTCATCTACCACTTAATATCTGTATTTGGCACATTTGGTGAGTTCCCTCCACCGCCAAACTCCCTAACTCCTATGGACTCTTGAGGATAGTATACATGTCAAATTTCTGAGTGGTTCCCTAGAAACCCCTCATTTGATTTGAAGTGAAAGTATAACCTCTCCTCCACTAAATAGTGTCACCTGTCTTATGACTGCTCCAGAACAATTCTCTAGGATTCTTCAGCTTCTACCTCTCATGTAAATTGGTTAATGTTCCTAGATCTGACTTTATAACATCTTAGTTTGTGTTTGGCCTAATCCCTTCCTGAGGGTGATTGACACCTATTTTTCCTTCAATTTGGGGGACTGATAACTTGATGGGGGAATAAAAAAGAATCATTTTAATATACATTGGTGTTTTAGTATCTACTTAATTACTTTTAGCTCTCAGTTTTCTCCTTGAAACCCTGCTCTCAGTTGAGCAAATGATTTTGAGGGCTAATGTTTTCTAAGTCCTATGTTAGGTACCAGGAATGCAAAAATAAACATGTCTACTGTAAACATTCCACTGCAATGTGAGGAAAAAATAATATGGTTATAATATTAGAAGCCATAGCTTCTAAATCCCATTTAAATAAAAGCCCAATATAAAAAAAACTGTTTCATGTTAAATGAGATTTTACGAAAGATTTCCCTTTGCCATTATGTACTATGACCGAATTTATGAAATGAAATACATGATACAATATTTCATAGCAATTATTTAATTTGTTGGTATATTCAGATGTGATATTGGAACGATACAGGAGACCTGAAGGACTTCCTTTTTTCATAGAGTTGTATGTATAAAGGGAATACAGAAAGTTTATAAGTGGGAGAATGAGGGATTAGTTTCAAATATGGTAGTCTATGTGGGCATTTTATAGTTTCATTTATCAAATTTTATACTTGAAATAATGCCCTTGCATGTCTCTAGAATATTAATTTCCCATTTACATAGGATCTAAAATTGTGGTTTTTGAAACTGCTTAAAACCTAAGGTAATGACAAAAAAATGTTCTTGGATTTGTATTATGAAGACTAAACGGCCTCACTCTGCCACCTCCTGGCTGACTCCATAATTTATAATGCTATGAACTGAAGGTCATTTAACGGCTATTGTCATGGTTGGCACCAGATCCCTTTTGATGAGCCTGCGAGATTTTTAGATATGATTGGTTTACGTTATAATGTAGTTCTGGTGCCTTTGGCTCACATGTATCTCTAGTTCTAGAATGTGTCAGAGTTTATTAAAATGGGATACTACATGATTATGTATGGGATTATTTCCTCTAAGAGTATGTAGTTAAAACTACTTTTGACTTTTCCACAATACTAAAGTTTCTACAGATAGCACTTAATATTCAACTGTATCAAGTTTTTAGCTATTTATCACTGTCACAATAAGAAAATTATTTGCAAAGTGTTATAGAAATAAAAGATACTGAAATCATTGCCAAATTTTGAGAAAACAATGTTAGATTCAATGATTACTTAACCAGAGTTCTAAAATAAGAGAAACCACATGGATCTTAACAAAATCTTAGTGCTTTTGTATCTTGGTTTTGTTACTCTTCAGTATTTTTATATATTCAAAAAAGATTTTGGGAAAAGTTAAAACTTTTTAACATGTATTTTATTTAAATAAGTATGATACACTTCTTAGGGAGAGGTTGGGAGGAGGAATTAAAATAGATAGAATATTGCAAATTTGTGACCTTTTACAATATACTTTATCTCTCTGTGATTCTTAAAAATGAAATAATAATACTTATCTTAAACATAGGAAAATGAAATAATACTTAAACTTAGGAATAAATAAATTTGTGTTGAATGCTTTGAACAATGCCAAACATGTAACAAGTTAACATCATCAATCTTGCAGCTCTTAGAAAGTTTCATGTTCTTATTTATTTTATGAGTAGATTCCAAAATACCCTAGACAATACGTTTTATATTTTATTAAAGTTTTACATCCAATTTTAAATTAAAATAGAGAAACTGAAGATAGTTGAAATAGGTATTCTTCTAAAGTAGTGTAGAAATACAGGTGAGGACCTCCCTGGTAGCTCAGGGGATAAAATGTCAGCACTATCAAGCTATCTCCAGCCACTGCTGCATGAGTTCAATCCCTGGCCAGGGAGCTGACCCGCATGGCGCAGAGACCTCTCCTGTCTCACCTGCTGCTCCCCTCAGCAGTGTATTTCAGTAGATCCCCCTGTTCTGCTTCCCTCTCTGTCTCTGGTGAATCCTCTTACCCCCCACCCTTCTGGCCTACATCCCAGTTCTTGTATGAATAATGAATTAAATCTTTTAAAAAAAATACAGGTGATATGTGATGCTCACATAAGGGTCATTTCTGTCTACTCATTTTGGACTTTAGGTAAGTTAGATACTTAACAATTATCTGGAATTAAACTAGAAATTGTCAATAGAAACAAAGTGAGAAAAATCTCCAAATTTTGGAAATTAATTGAACACACTTCTGAACAACACATGTTTCACAGAAGAAGTCTCGAGAAATTTTAAAATGTTTTGAACAAAATGATAATGAAAACACAATTTATCACAGTTTGGGGGATTTAGCAAAAACAGTGCTTATAGGGTGATTGTATAATATATAAACTGGATAAAAATGTATCCATAAATGTATAAACTGGAAAAGAAGAAATATCTAAAATTAAAAGTGGCAAGTAATCTTACTCACCACGGAAATCTAGAAAGAAAAGAGCTGTTTAAGCCAAATGCAAGCAAGAGAAAAGAAATAATACAAATTAGAGCCAAGTCAATGAAATTGAATAGGAAAACACTAAGATTAAAAAAAAGAAAAGTTTGTTATATGAAAAGTTCAGTAAAATTGATGAACAGGTAGCCAGTATAACCAAGGAAAAAATATACACAAATAGCCAATATCATTAATGAAAGATGGATCATCTCCATAGTCCCCATGGGCACTAAAAAGTAACAAAAGAATACTGTGAAAGCTCTTGATAACTTAGATGAAATGGGCCAATTCCTTGATAGACATAAATCATCAAAAGATATATGGTGGTATCTCATTGTTAGATTGTTTTAATTTGCAATTCTTCAGAGTGACAAATGATATTGCTCATTTTTTCCATGATATTTGCCATCAATATCTTTAACATGGTGTCTCTTCAGATCTTTTATCTACTTCTTAACTGGATTGTTTGTTATAATTCATAATTTTCTACACAAGTAGAAATAGCTAACCTGAATAAGTCTTAAAAATTGAATTAGTAATTTAATTTGCAATAAAATTTTTTATTGAGGTAATGTTCATTTACATTGTTGTTTATAAATTCAGTAGATTATATAAATTGTTACTAATAACTAATTTCCAAAAAGCAAAACATTAGAACATAGAAATTCAATGGTGAATTCTACCAAATAAAAATTATAAGATAACAAGATAATAAGATACCACTGTGTATCTTAAAATGGCTAAAATTACACACACACACACACACACACACACACATACATACACACACACACAGCTGACTGCTAATTGCTGGTAAGGCTGCAGAGCAATAGGAAATTTTTTTGTTGTTGGGACTAAGAAAATTGTACAGCCACTTTGGAAGACATTTTGATAATTTCTTGCAAAGTTATATACATCATTTTACCTTAAAGTCCAATAATCTCACTCCTAGGAGTTTACTCTTCTGACTTAAAAACTATGTCTACACAAAAGCATGCACATACAAGTTTATGGCATATTCATTCCTAATTGCTAAAAACTAGAAGGAACTAAGATGTTATTTGGTAGGTGAACACATAAACTGTGGTACATCCATGGGATGAGTGTTTTTTTGGTGATAAAGCCAAAAAAATGCTTCAATCTTAAATGCATATTGCTGAGTGATAAAAAGCAGTCTGAAAGGTCTGCATAGTGTATGATTCCAATTATCTGACACTCTAAAAAAGCAAAACTCTTGATACAAGAAAAAGGTCAGTAAATGTCAAAGGAAGCACAGAGGATTTATTAAAATGGTAAACTAGTCTGTATGACAAATTTTGGTGGATACAGGACATTTTGCTTATGTCCAAATCCACAGCACTTATAATACAAAGAGTAATCTTAATGTAAGCAAAAGTTAAAAATCTCAATTTAGAAGACTGAGGGATACTCAAATGAAATATGGAGTGTGATCAAGCAATCTATGTTACAAATATATGAAACAACCTCACTTTATGTAAGGCAAAAGGTGATGACATAAGTAAATTTGGAAATAAGTGGAATATGTAAGACTAGAGACAAAAGAAACTACATAAATAGTATACTGTAGATGATAAGGTTTTTTTCCCCATGGAAATAAAGTCTAACAATTTTGATATTGCTGCATGTATACACTGAAATTAAACAAGAAAGTAAATGTATGGTGTGTGAGTCAGATTTCCCAGTGTTTGTTTGGGAGTTTTCAAATATCAAGGGAAGAAAGACAAATGAATCATGTAGTAGTGGATTAGAGTTAGAGATATCAGGATGAATTCATAGTTACCTTATTATAAGTACAGATAAATAGAAATAGTTACAGATGTGGGCATATATATATATATACGTATTTCTTTGCTTTCAGCTGAGACCCTGGAGCAGTACTACCCCTTTAGTAATTAGCACTCCTGGTTCCCATGTCTTGGTTTCTAATACCATTCTCAAAGGAACTAGAGCTACCTAAAGAAATGGCTAATTCTAGGGTTGGGGCAGGAAATGAAGAAAATGAGCATGCACCATTTTTAGTGCTAGAAAGTAGTCAACTGCTTAAAAATAGGCGTATATATTGGTGCACATAAACACAGATACACAAACACAATGATTACATAGCCAAGGGATATAGGCGACCAAAACTTGAGTAATTTGAGCAACAAATAAACAATATGATACTGTATTACAGCCCCCCAAATAAAATATCTGTGAGTCCATATTGATGGAAAGATGATGAATGAATGAATGAGTGAATGAATGAATGAATGAATAAGGGAGAAGAGACACATTGCCCAGATAGAGGAATATAATTCTGTCGTCAAAGAAGTGGAACATAATTCCAATTAAGTGTGAGCTAGACATTCCAAAAATTGCAGTGTGTAAAGGGGGGGAGTAACTCTACAATGGAGGTATCTGACAGACATTAACTTAGCCATGTGATCAAGGTAAGCATCCCCAGTGATGTCATATTGATAGTATATGTACCCTTGGTATAATGTGATATAAATGTCACTTCTGTTGGCTTCCTCTCAATAATCTGTACCCCAGCTAATCCTGAAAGAAAAAAAAAAGTATCAATTTAGGACACCTTATAAGATACCTGACAATATTACTCAAAATTGTCAAGGTCATCAAAAGAAATGTCTAAGAAACCAATAACAATGAAGAAAAGCCTAAGGAGACATAAGCATCAGAGATAATGTGCTATCTTGGATAAGGTTCTAGAACAAAAAAAAAAAAAGGAAATCTGAATAAACCTTGGGCTTTAGTTAACAATGAATCTGCTCAACATTTAAAAAGTAATCAGTAATTTTAACCAACTAAATTTGCAGGCTAATGAAGTAAGACACATGATCCTATTAACAGACGCTGAAAAAACATTAGCTAATATTCAACATACATCTAAGATAAAAACGTCAGTAAACTAGGGAAAGAAGAAAATTTCCTTATCTCAGAAAGGGACATCTACCAAAAAAAATGTCTAGATGCCACCATAATTAACAAGGAAAAATTGAACACTTTCTTATACTGGAGATGAGGCAAGGATGTTCACTTTCCCCACTCCTCTTCAGCATTACACTGGAAGTTAGAGCCAGTGCAATATGACAAAAACAACAACAACAACAACAACAAAAACATAGCGATCAGAAAGGAAAAAATAAACTGGATCTATTCAAAGACAGCGTGATTGCCTATATATAAAGCCCTTTTTATTTTTGAGTTATTTTGCTTAGCATAATCCCCCCTAGTTGGGGATGACAAGCTTTCATCTTTTTTTTTTATATTGCTGAGTAGTATCCGTTGTGTGTGTGTGTGTCATATCTTCTTAATCTACTTGTGTCTCATAGAACATTTGGATTGTTTCCACTATATAACTTGGCTATTATTAACAGTGCTGCAAAAAGAAAAAAAGAAGTAAAAATGAAACAAAAATATCTACAGAAAGAAAGGGCTCCTAAAACTAATAGTTAAACAAGATTGCTGAATACAAGGTTAATATATAAAATGCCATGTTTCTATATACTGGTAATGAAAATTATAAACATTTTTTAAAGTGTCATTTATTATTGCTCCAATTAAAAAATGCTAAGTCTAACAAAATATGTGCAGGATCTGTTATGCTGAAAACTATAAAGAACTAATGAAAGAAGTCAAAGACTCATGTATATGAAGACATATACTATGATCATGTATTGAAAGACTCAAAGTAATAAAGGTAGCTTTCTCCCACTGTTCACAATGTCAGGAAAGTCCCAGCAAGATTTTTTTTTTTAATTGAGGTAACACTGGTTTGCTATACTGTATATGAGTTAGAGGTATAGGATCACACCCCTCAAGGGAACCTGCTGTTCTCCACCATAGTCCATTGTGCCTCCTTCCCACTTTGCTTTCCCCTCTTCTCTCCCCCTCTGATAGCCTCAGTTCTACAGTCAGATTTCTAGGTTTTGTTATTGGTTTGGTTTTGTCTGACCTTTTGTTTTGTTTCTCTCTGTTCCACATATAAATGATAGGAGAGATGTCTTTCTCCTTCTGATTTATTTCCCTTAGCAGTTCCATTCATGTTGTTGCAGATGACAAGAGTTTCATTGTTTTTTTATATATCTAGTTGTATTCCATTGTGTGTGTGTGTGTGTGTGTGTGTGTGTGTGTGTGTGTGTGTGTGTATAAAACTTCCTAATCCACTCATCTCTTTTGGGCACTTAGGTTGTTTCCATAATTTATTGTAGTAAATAGTGCTTCAGTGAATATAGGAGAGCGTATATTCCTTTGAATTAATGTTTTCGCATCTTTTGAGTAGATAACTATAAGTGGAATCGCTGGATCTTATGGTAGATCTATTTTTAATTTTTGAAAAATCTCCATATTGTTTTCCGTAATGGCAGAACCAGTCTACGTTCCCACAAACATTAAATGAGGGTTCCTTTTTCTCCACATCCTCACCAACACTTGTTTCTGGTCCCACCCAGTGCTCTCCTTTCATTCCTACTTCTACACTGGTGACTGAAAAATGCTGCATTTGAAAAAAAAAAGTTTACTTCTTGTGTAACTGTTGCATAGTGAGAAAACCTGATCTAGGAGCTAGAAAACCTAAATGAATTTGGGCAAGTTACTTATTGTTTCTTAATGTGTTTTCTCATTTTAAAGTAGGGATAATACCTGTCATGCTTCATTTTGCAAAGGTCTGATGAGCTAATGGAAGTCATTTTATATTTTATAAAGTGCTTGGTAAATGTAAAGTATTATCACTATTATTATATATTAGAATTGTCAGTATTTTATGATAAACTTAATAGATTATAAAATATGCTAATAAAACAAAATTTGGATTGTTGGCTAGACATATTAGTACAAATTGAATACCATAAGGAAGAATAACAAATAATATACTTAAGATTGATTTGAATAATAAAGGAATTGTTTCAGTTAAAACTGTAGTTATTTCTTTCTAACAGCAGATGCCAGTAGAGTTCTTTTTAATAAATTAAATCGCATAACAGCATCCATAGCAACAGCTTCCTGGTCACATTACCATATATAGAATTGCTCAGAGGACTTAAGATTGTATTTTCTATAAAGACTTTGTAATAAATAGAAACACTCTTATTAAAAAATAGGTGCAGATTTCAAATATAATGTTTAAAGATGCTCAACTAGTAAATTTTTTTCTTTTTTTTTTGTTAGAGTAATTTTATTGTAAGGCTTATGCATTGTTTTACTTAGGAATTTGGAATATCTGTACCGATTATCATCAAGCAACATTGAATATAAATCTAGTTAGACACATATTAAAAATGGATATAGTGGGGCTGGAATGTTAGAATTAGTTTATGCATTTGACAAGGAAGTATCAGTGTAATAGTTTGGAGAGGTTAATAAGTCAGATGTGAGTGACTGAAAGGAGTGATTGGAAGCAGGAAAAGCAAGAGGTTATTTTAGAAACTCAAATTTGCATTAATAAAAATAAGTGAAAATAGAACTCAAAGGATGAAATAATTTTATAAGTGAATATAGAACAAAGGGAGTCCAATGAAAATTTTATTACTGTTATCACTGTATATGAACAACTTGGTGCCTATTGGATAAATTACAAATATGACCTACCCATAAATAAAGTTAAGACCTTTTTAATTGTTTGGTTATTCTCCTTAGACCTTTAATTTTTCAATAATGAACAAATACTTTTTTAAGCTAACATACTTACTGAGTACGTAATATATGTATTTATGAATTGAAGTAATTCACAATATGCAACATAGATATAAACAAGGAATTTTAATATGAGATTATGAGATCAGTGGAGACAAAAGAGAGAACAGTTTACTTTTCTAGGAATTATGTGGGAGACTTCAGTGGCATTTGTGGTGAGCCTTGAGGTAGAATAGAATTTCTCCTAAGAGAAGGAGTCAGAGAATTCAGGAATTTTAACTGCTTTAAGGCTATTCAGATTTTTTCAGTGTCTTTTTTTGTATAAAACACTGTCAAATGTTAAATGAGTCATCCACATGATTTTTATATGCAAAGCTGCAAATTAAGTTTAGACTTAAAGGTAGTGTTGTGAGTTATTTAGATCAATACTGATTTTATTACACAAAACAAAGTGTACCCAAGTGAGCTGTTATTTGGCAAAATTCTTTATTCAATGTTTCCTCTGTATCTGTGTGTGTCCCCTAATATGATCACATTATTGTTCCTATTTATTCCATTTGTCAAGCAGGAAAACTTTATGACCATATTTTTTAGCTAGATTTTTTTAAGAACCCCTCCCTCTCTTTTTTTTCTTTCTTACTCTTAGCTTCCAAAGTGAAAAGCCATACAAATTTCCTATTCTTTAGTTGGTTTCAAGAGGGAGGTACTCAAAATGATTGTTAAATAATCACAGGTTACTTTTTTAATACTATAAATAGACAATGGCAAATTTTATTTACTTTTAATTTAAAGAGGTGTTTGTAATTGAGACCCCTAACTAATTCAGGGATGAGGTTAGCAGTAGTCTTTAGTGTTACATTTTAAATATTAACATATCTGCATCAACTAGAAGAACTTTTTTCTTCTCAGTTGAAATTTCTTGCTGTGGCTGATTTTATATAATTTTAAATTTTACAACATTCACTTTCTTCATATTTTAGGACATTTAAAAATATACTGCTGGCAGGCACTTCTCAGCAGATTTCAAGTTTGATAAGCAATACTGACATGCTAAGTTTTTGTAGTTCCTGTATTTATTAGACTTAATGAGTTAGCAACATTCAGTTCTTTTTTTAAAATTCTATTTCAGATTTTTTTCTCAGTTATACATGTTACAAATTTGTTTTGCAAGAATTTTATAATTGATATTCATTCCATTAACACTTTTTGGTGAAAAGTTAGTTGTTTATAAATGATTCACAAAATCTGTGTATTAGCTGATTTCCTGGGGAAAATAGCTTTTTAGCATATTTGGGAGAATTTTTTTTTTTTTGTCTTCAATTGTTTGCACAGGGCTGTAATGCATATTTAACTAGTTTTCCTTTTAAAGAATTATTTTAGCCTGTAATCTATATAAAAATATTTTTAATACTCATCATACATATTTAATAGTAAAACATCATTCTGCACAGAGCCTTTCAGATCAATATTACAAGTCTTTTTAAAATCCTCATCTCTAGTTGAGATGAAGAGTTTTGCTAAGAAAGTCTCAGTAATGTGCTGTTTTATATTAACAGGAAACAGAACAGCAGTAGTGGTTTGAATACCCTGCAAACAGGAAGTTTGACACATGCATAGCTCTTAGCTTCTGTGTAAGAAGTTGTTGAGCTCCTTCTGGAAATACTTTCATTTACTTTAAGTAAAGTGTAAATACACATGAATGGCAGCTTATAGAGAACTGCCCTGTAACCAGTGTACAGGTACAACAGCTCTTCAGAAATTGGAAGGTTTTGCTAGCCGATTATTTCACAGACACTCTAAAGGTACTGCACATGATCAGAAAACAGCTCTGGAAAATGACAACCTTCATTTCTCTGAACATACTGCCTTATGGGACAGATCAAGTAAGTTTTTCTTTTGATGGTACATTATAACTAGAAGCTAAAATACTAATTGGAGTTTAAATCAAGCATAGAGAACTAGGTTTTATCTGTCTGTTTATGATCTACACAGGACACAGTTGAAAAATTGCACAGAAACTTGATTGGAAGTTTAGCTGAATCACGTAGTTCATGTTTTGTTTTATATATGACTGTTTAAGTTGAATATCGATGGCAAAATGATCTCACTGATTCTTACATTATTTCTAGTAGTGTGTGTATGTTGTTTTTACTTTTTTGTTCTTATATAAAAATAAAGTACCTAAAATTAAAAAACAATGATGAGTTTACTTTTTAAATTTTCTTGTATTTATAAACTTTAAATTTTGAAAAGGATAAAAACCCTTTTAAATTTATAGTTAAATTTCTATTATGTTTGACATCTTTTATTTTTAAATGTATGTGTGAAAGTTCACTTTTGCAAGCAGGTTTTTCTAATATAAAATCATACTTTGATTATCCTATCTGAATCTTGTATGTATAACATTATATCAAAAACCTTTTTTATATTTTATGTTATAATTGGCTGAAGGGGTGGGGGGAGAGTTGTTTATACATACATCACATTCTTTCCAGGCATGTTAGAATGTTTGGACTAACTGCTTTGCTAAAATGGAGATATGTAACCATTTTTGGTGACACGTACTTTAAAAGATAAGTTTCACAATAAACAATACCAGTGCCTCCATTTCACATCTCACCTTGGACCCTCCCCAAAGTATTTTTGTCACTTGATTAAAGGAACAATAGAATTACCCTTGGTGCTTTTGCCCTTTTTGGTGTGTTTGTTTGATCATCAAACAGCTCTAGGTTTTGCCTCTTTCTCTTTCCACTGCAGTTAAGGAAGAAAACTCAGTTTAAGAGAAACAAGTTAAGACTGATTTATAAAATTAATTTCTAAATTTACACAACTTCAAGCTATTTTAGGGAAAGAGTGAAAAACATATTTGTACAGTTTTTTTTTCACTCTGAAGGTTGATTACTTATAATTAATACTTACTATATATTTTGGTGAGAATAAGAAATCTTATATCTTCCATATAATGAACTATTGAATATCAAAATGATGTATTATTCAAATTTCTCATGGCGAAAGTTTGTTACTCATCCTCATTATTTACTTTTGTAAAATTGCAGTTTCCTAAGGCCTTTGAAAATAATTTTTATGCATTTCACAGATACTTTAGTTAAAAGTTAAGTGAGGAATGAAGACACTATTTCTGTTTCACTAATACCTGTTCCTCCAAAGAGTGGGTGTTTAGCAAATGTATCTCAAATGGATGAATATCATGGGCTTTTAATAATTGACAGTTGTATTTAAATTTTACTCTCACTATTTTCAAAATGTATGAGGACTTTGATGCTGTCTGAGACAATCAAAATCTAGCAATGAAAGATAATATCAAGAGCCATGATTTATTTTAGAATAAACAGACTGACAATAACATTAACATTTTTCTTTATTGTGATGCCACAAAATAAAAAGGATCATTGTAACCCAAGTAAAATTAGGTGTAAACCTATAGCCCTGTAAATAATGGGCTTAATGTAAGAAATAATTCAAGAATAACTGAATGTTCATTATTGGAGTATTTTTCCACTTTTTCCAGTCATTTGTTTCCCCAAATTATCAAAATAAATACATTAATTTTGTATATCTGATGAAGAGTATTGTAAGCATGAAACTCTAGTTTCCTATTATGGAATGTGTTGATGTAAAAGAGAAAACACTAATACAACAGAAAAAAAGGATCCTATTTCAGAATTCCAAAGCTAATTTTTGTGGTGAAACACATTTTTATTTGTAGAATGAGTTGTGGAAGGAATTTTGACTATATGAAGTTTTTATATGCAAGCCACATTCTTTAAGGCTACTTAAAACAGTTTTATGCGCATGACTTATTTGTCAAGAAAAAAGAATGTAGTATCTCCCAATAATAAACAAGCTGAATATTTGCGTCCAAAAATCCTAAATCAACTGAGCACAGAAACTATAAGTAATTTAAAAAAAAATTGGTTCATGAACTGTGAGTAAAGACTATCAATTTAGGCATGTATGAATTGTAGCAAATTTTAATTCAAGGTTCTTTTTTCTTCCATGACATTAAGTGTAGGAATAATTGTAGAATAAAGGTCACACAGTGGTTTCCAGGTGCCCATAATGTGTTTCATCTTTTACTACTAAATTAAGTAACAGGAATTCCTGTTTGATAACATAAATATTTAACAACCGATTCCATGCACATTCAAGTACATGAATTTCAAAAGAATGGAAGAATTTTGCTTTTTGTTCTCTGAATGGGAGTATTGACACGCATTGAATTCTCTTTCTAGTATATTTGTTATGTTTAGCTTTTTAATGTTCCTTTAATTATAAATGGTTTGTTGAGTTATACAGTGCTGAACTTAATCGAAGTTTTGCACATTTTAAATCTTGGACTTTTAAAAGTTAATGAATATTTGATAATATTTCCAAAGACTGGATAGTTCAGTATCACCCAACACTTTACTATGTTCATTTCCCATAAATTGATGGGGTATTTCTCTGGCAGACACAAATTGGTATTAGTGTATCTGAGATTTAATGCTTCATTGAACAAATGAGCAATTTTGTACATAGATTTCTTCAGGTAGAATCAGGTAGCTAAAGTGGTTACAATAGACCACTTTATTCAGTCAGTTTTATCTTTCTTTTCTTTTCTAAAGCTCCTGTAACACTGGTCAACAGTGAGATCGTTACTGACTTCAAAAAGGCCCTAATCTGTAGTATCTTGGTGTGCTGAATGTGAATATAACCCTGAAAAGTTTTACTCGCTCTCATTTTGAAGATATTTCATATAATTCATTTTGTATGTTTCACCGTGTAAATTTATCCCGTAGGACTGCAACAACATCCTAAATCAGCCTATAATGATGTAATATTGCATCACATTGCATAATACCATCATGCACACATCATCCAGAGTTGATTGCATCATTTTCTGATGCAATGCAATACTACTGTCAGGTGGCTGCTGAAATAAGCTGACGTCAGCAGTGCACTAGATAAAGCCCTGTTGGAATGGTTGAGCATTGAAAATATTTCAGATTTTGTGCGAGGCAGTTGAAGCTACTGTTCCATAGAAGTGTTATTATTTTATCCATTTAGACACAATACAGAACAGTAATGCCTCGAAAGTGCGTTTATAGTGTGGACAATTTCTGCTCTATTTGTGGGGAAGTGACATTTGCCAACCAGAAGAAAAGCATCACTTCTCAAGTGAAGAAGGCTTTTCATGTTTACTTCGGATGCAGGTTGGTGACCAAGACAAGCCTTGGGCTCTGCATATATGCTGTGCTACATGGACAAAACAGCTTTCAGAGTGGTTAAACCACAAAAGACCATCAATGCTGTTTGCAGTCCCCACGGTGTGGAGAGAGCCAAGCAACCACATAAAAGACTGTTCTTTCTGCTTGGTTCCTCCTCTTTCTGGCAGAATAATGAGGCAAAAGAAGTCCAGAATAGTCTACCCAAACATTCCGTCTGCATTGAGATGACCAGTTCAACGACTTGCTGCAGGGTGATGTGAAACAAGCATGGAATGCTTTTCTCCTAGTGTCTACAAACTTTCTTGGGATTGTTAGGGCAGAAAACTACAAGGAACTAGTAGAAGACATGCTGATGCAGTGTCAGAAAATTGGTTGCAATATGTCTCTAAAGATCCACATCCTTCATTCCCATCTGGATTTCTTCCCTGAAAACTGTGGTATGGTTAGTGATGAACATGGCGAATGTTTTCATCAAGCTTATCACATCAATGAAACAGATAACAGGGAAAATGGTCCACTACAATGCTGGCTGACTACTGCTGGACACTCCCCAGAGATGCTCCTGAACAGCTGTACAAAAGACAAGCGAAGAAATCTTAAGAAGTAGTCTATGACTTGGTTTTTTACAGGTATTATGTAGGCCTATTACTATTGGCATGCATTTCGTGATGTAAACATCCATTTATTGCAGATTACAAAAAAACTAGAGCCAAAATTAGAATTTGACTGTCATATTCGTCTTGAGCACATACAAATTGATAGGAAATGTCTAATTTTATTTCAGTAACATGATTTTTGTAAAAATTTGTTGACCAGTGATTGGCATTCATTTTGTGATGTAAACATCAATTTATAGCAGATTCAAAAAAAAAACGAGCCAAAATTAGAATTTGACTGTCATATTCATGTTGAGCACATACAAATTGATAGGAAATGACTAATATTATTTCAGTGCTATGATTTGTAAAAATTTGTTGACCAGTGTAATCATTAAGACAATTCATTTCCATGATGTTTCATAGTCCACTAAATCTGTGTCACTGTCAAGTCTAAGCTGAATAACTTTCCCCATTATCTTTTTATCTACTTTTTCTGTCTGCATCTATTCCCTAAGCTTCTTGGTAAACTTTGTAAAGATTTACTGCATCATAGTATGACTTTAGGCTGTGGGAAAAATAAAATGTAATCTTACCTTCAAAAACAAAAGTAGGAAGAACAAACAAACAAACAACATAATAATCAAGGATAATGAAATAGTCCCATAAAATTACATAAAAAACATATTGTTGGCATTTAGTTTAAGAAGAAATTAATAGTAAAGGTCAGATGGAACCTTTAAAATTACGGGAGAATGAATAGTATCTTGAGACTAGGAGAAGGAAGAAAAGTTTATTAGAAGACAATATGAAATTATGAAAATTAGGAATTGCTTACAGGATTTAGTAAGGTTTTGTCTGGAAGGGTAGTTTGTGGATGATCTTTGAAAGTTTTCTATTAGATATTCAGAATTTTGGATTACATCCTAATAGGTAGTAGGGAGTTGCTAGAGTTTTTAAAAGTGGAAAATACATAGGAAAATGTGTATAGCTACTATACATTTTTTATTTGTGCTGAGCATTTAATTCAAACTTTCAGAATGCCATTTATTCACTAAATGAATATGGCAATGCGAGGCAGCCAGTGGATTCTGTTTATTATAACAGTCCTTGTTTAAGATTTTTCTTCTGCCTGGAATTCCCTTTAGCTACTTCCACCAATAGTGAGATTTGCTCATACTTTAAAGCTCTGCTCAAATACAATCTCTAACAAAATGATTAAATATTCTATTCCTCTGCCCTTCATCCTTATTAGAATTCATGATCTCTTCCTATGTTCTCATATCATCTTATGCTCACTTCTATTATGGTTTACTTTATAGTATTAAAGTTGTATTACATTAGTTCTATAAATTACCAATCTCCCCTATTTGACCTTGAATTATTAGAAGACATAGAATTTGTCAGTTTATTTTGGTATTGCCAGTGTAGTCAATACATGTTAACATTGAATATTCTACTATCTTACACTAACAAGCTTTCTATAATTTGTTCTATGTGTAATCTCTGCAATTTATTTTAAAGGCCTATAGCCATTAATCGAAAACAGTAAAATCCTCCCCAGATAAATACCACATCCCACAGGAACTGAACTTTTCAGTGTTATCTGGGTATTTTTATCATGATTGTTAATAAGAATTTGGCTATACAACAGACTGTATAGTAAAAATGATTAAATAATTTGAAATTAAAAAATATTTCCATGGACTTTTTATCAGTGCCAAGTATATCATATGTACTAACGTGTGAGAAGCTAGTACTTGTATACTAGCCATTATACAGGGTACTAACCATTATACAAGGTTAGAGAAGAACGAAGATTTAAGTATATACTCTAGGTAGTGTCTACTACTGAAACTGTAGTTCAAGTTCAGGAACATTTGCGTCACTTGGGAGCTTGTTGAATATAATTTTGGGTCCCGCATAAACCTAAATTGTAGAATCTGCATTTTTAACAAGATTACCCAGTTGATTCATATGCACATTAAATTTTGGGAAATACATTTTTTTCCTAATAGCACTTTAATCTGATAACCAAATAATATATCTTTATTGGAGAAAATTTGGAAGCCATAGACAGAAACAAAGAAAAAAGTAAAAATTGTACAATCTCACCCAAACATAACCACAATTAACATTTTTTATATGTAGTCTATTTTGTGTATAGATGCAGAAGTTTTCAGCAGTCTCTAAATTTAGAGCTTCAGTACACAGTGTTTCAGAACTTTTTTCCTTATCACAGAGTTGTTTTACAGTATCTTTAAAGATGGTTGTTTTTTATTCATTTACAACTGTGTACCATAGTTTATTTAACCATCTAGATTTTTAAAAAAAGATTTATTAATTTATGCATTCAAGAACTGGGGTGTAGTCCAGAAGTGTAGGGTGATGAGAGGATTCACCAGAGACAGAGAGGGAAGCAGAACAGGTGGATTGACTGAAGTACACTGCTGAGGGGAGCAGTGGGCTAGGCAGGAGAGGTCTGCTGCGCCATGTGGGAAGCTCCCTGGCCAGGGATCAAACTTGTGCTGCAGTGGCTGTGGATAGCTTCATAGTGCTGAGACTTAACCTATTGAGCCACCAGGGATGCCCAATCCAGATTGTTTTAAATGTTTTGCTGTTGTACAAAAAAATTCTCATAGGTAAATCTTTGTGCATATCATTATTTTTATATTTTATGGAACAAATTTGAAGAACTATTATGATCATACTGAATTGTAGAATTGTGCTAAAGAATTGTATCCCAGATACATGAAGTATATCCTTTTGGAGTTGAACTTGTTTCAGTATTCAGAGACGACATGTTTTAATTCCTTAGTATAGTTTTCTGGTTTATCAAGCATGCTTTATTTTTCTCTCTTATTATCGGTGTTTATCAGAATTTTCCCACTTCTCAAAACTGATCAATTTTTAGTAGCAAATAGTTGAGAGATATTTTTTAGTTGCTGAGCAGAAGATTATCCTTAAGTATTTCTTGGTAATCAACATAGTATCTAGCCTAGTTGGATATTCAGTTGTACTATAAAGTATATTCCATAGTTCTGATTGTGCAATATAGAAGTAACTCTTACCACATAACTTCCCACATTTTCTGGGTGGAATATTGTCGTATACATTACCACATGAAACATTTACTATATTTCAACCGTCTTTCCAAGCATATTGCATATATTAGTGTATGTAATCCTTTTAACCCAGTAAGATCGGTAATATCATTAGTCATATCATACAGATGAAGAGATGCGTCACATTTAGGTAAAGTAATTTCGTCCAGGTTATCTACCTAGTAGATGAAATATGAACCCAGGTATCTGACTCTGAAGCCCATGCTTCTTAGTCACTAATCTATGAAATTTTCTCTATGTGCACAAGAACAGGTCTCTCATTCCTATAGCACAGATCTGTGTCTGAAGTTTCTTATTAGATGCAGAGACAGAGTGGATATTATCAGAATCCAGAAGACCAATAGACTAGGCAGGAAACTGAAAATAGCTGACATCCAGAAGGGTTAGTGTCATAATCCTGAAAGACACAATGCAACATTCAGGATCTTGATCTTTCAGCATAGTGACTTTTGGGTTTTTAAGTTTAGGTATTTTGATCTTTCAGGAGCTTAACATTTGGTATTGTAGGATTTGGGATTGTGTGTTTCAATATCATGCTCTGCAGTGCATCCAAAATGATAAATGACAAAACTGGAAGAACAGTGTGTTCTCTGAAAGAATGAATATTGTATGCAAGTCCTGAAACAATAACTGCTTTTAGCCCTGGGGTCTGGTTGTGGTCATATGACGAGTGTGATATACAAATAAGGTCTCATCTTTTGAATATTCAAATTAATCACTGATATTCATCTATTCAAATTAACAGGACTTCTAGGTTTCTCTTTTCTTGGGGTCTTCTTCCAGTCCCCTTCAAGTACTATTAAACTCCTAGGAGTTTACTCACTCCGGAGAAGCTACTATTATTTCCAAAAGTTAAATGAAGAAAGAAATGGGTATCTTGGTAACATCTTAACAAATTTTTGCCTAACTCAAGGTAATGATTTTTACTCAGTGCTTTCATCTAGAAATCTCTTTTTTTTTCTTTTGAGTTGAGTTTTATATATGATATAAAGTATAGAGTAAAGTTCTTTTTTTTCTTTCATGTGTATATCCAATTTTTACTGCACAATTTGTTCAGAAGACGTCCCTTTATCTGTTGGATTAGCTAGGCAACTTTATGAAAAATCAGATGACTATAAATGTAACGGTTCATTTCTGAATTTTCAGTTTTATCCCAGTGATATTTCTCTCTCTCTCTCTCTCTCTCTCTCTCTCTCTCTCTCTCTCTCTCTCTCTCTGCCCTACAATTTTGTTTATTTCCACTATTTCTTTCGGTGTTCTGGTCCTTTGAATTTTCTAAATTGACTAGCAGAGACCTAGGGTCCTTCGTTGTAAGGCACTGTGCCTGGTATCTTGAAAGTTCTTAGTATCTGTTATTTTCATCAACATCATTATTATTATTCCATATTTCAATGGGTAAGAAGACTCATTTTATTTCTTTTTTTAAGATTTATTTATTTATGCATACAAGAACTGGGGTGTAGGTCAGGGGTTTGTGGGGGGAGGGGTGAGAGGATTCACTAGAGACAGAGTGGGG